>PVIH01010572.1:58483-74695 GCA_004025045.1 Sigmodon hispidus
GATGGAAAAAAAAAAAATTCAGAGGGAAAGATGAACACAAAGAAAATATAGGTGTAGCAATCTTATTTGTATGTCTACCCTTGATAAGCCATGCTTATCATTCTTATCCTCTATATAGTTATTGTTAACTCTTCCACATTTTAAATTCTTTTTACTGTGTTTTTTTTTTAATAAATACAAAATAAAGGAAAAAAAAAATAGTCACTTGTGTTTGTTCTTTCATATATATATATATATATACATATATGTATAGAGATTTTGTAGTATCTATAGACCTATGCCACAATTCAGTGTTTTGATGCTGACCACAAGATAAATAGTCATAATGTAAGTATAGACAAAAAATAAAATTCAAAAGTCACTTTACATGTACAGAATATTAAATAAATATGTTTTTATGTAGTAAACTTCCATTTGCAGCCCTGGATTATACAATTTTACTTCAAGACAGGGTGATATGATAACACTCACTCTGTGCAATAAAATGTGTTTAATTTTGAAACTGGCTGTCATACATGTAAATGTATAATAAAGCAGAATATGTGTAGTTTTGCATATATATGCATGCATAGACCTATAATTTATTTGAGACATAAATATATGTAATGTCTAGTGTCCTGTTATAAAATCTCTACTTACAAAAATTTCACTTCAGAGTTTAAATTACAGACATATATGCTGTGAAATTTAACTCTAAATGTTACATTCATGTCAGTGTTCTTTATAAGCATTAATGTAAATTATTTATTGTCACAGCACAAACCTACAGATAACTTTGAAGCCTAATCAATATGTTATTCTTCATGAATTTGGCTCATTACCCATTTATTCTTTGGATATTGGGTAACAATTTAACACTGCTCTATCTGGCTTATAAGCTTGTTGAAGCCAAAAATCTGATGCATCTTTAGTCTGGGAAAACATTAAATTTAACAGTGGCCTTCATCCATGGGGCTTAAGATCTAACACAAATGTGAATTTTCAATTAAGCTTATGTATCAAAACATACTTGGCCTTATAAAAACTTAATCTTTCTTGAATAAATATGATTTAAAGAACCATCATGTAAAGTAGCAACTTAGTTTAACAGTATTAAATTTTCTGTGACTTTGTGATTAAAGGTGACTAAAATTACATTTTATAACTATGAAAATATTTAGTTCTGAACATATTAGGATAAAAACAATTTGAGAATCAATAACCCAAGGAAGAAAAGGCACCACAATACAAGAGAAGGCATCTGGAATGATAAGGATATAATTAATCTGGTTTATTAGTATGAGCCCTGGGAATTTTTCTAAATTAATTGATTCCATTCATTCGGGTAAAATACTTTATTTAAATTTCCTCTTAGAGAATTCTAGTAAGCCAAATATATATATATATATATATATATATATATATGCAGATATATAAAGATTGTCACATAGCTAAACAAACTATGAGGTGAAATATTAACATGCACTAATAAATGTTTAGTTTATACTTTTCAATTTGAATAAGCATTTCAAAATTGACCATAATACCCTGATTTCTATAAGGAAAAGTGATGGTGATCAGATAATTTCAAATTTTATTAAGTAAATGTAGAATTAAAAGCAACAAAATTTGACCCCATAGACTATTTTGTTATGAATACAGCATATGCCGTTAGACAGCTTTCTGAAAATTCGTTCACTATTAATTGTGGAGGTTTCTGCTTCCTTTGGTAATATAAACAAGCCTATCAGGTTTATCCCCATCACATGTTATGACAATGAGGAATTATTCACTGTGAAGACTGCAAAAGCCCAGAGGGAAGCAGTGTTCCCTTCTCTTTGTCCATTCATGCATACTGACTCCCTATTTTGTGACAAAACTCCTTTTGCTTATAGTGTTTGGTCTCAAACCTTGTTTTCAGTTAGATTGTCATTAGGATACATTTGATGTGCCTCTCAACATGGTCTTTTAGTGTTTTTTTCTCTCAGTTTTATTAAATTCACCTCCTTGGTTTAAACAGCTCCACTAAATTAAGAGTTCTAATTACCTTTCATCATGATCCTAATTTAATAATAAACAAAGATGACTTCCTGGGATCAGCCACATCTAATAATACTCACATGAGAAATCAAATTACACATAGTTAAGGGACTTTGAGGCACTGGGTGACCATTAAATGTAAACTTTTACAGTTATTTCCTATACATTCTATTATTTCATCTACTTGTGAACACACTAGAGATGTGGTCCTTTTCAGTTTTTAGAATATGTCTGTCACTGTTTCCTGTGGTTGCCCATAAATGCCATCTGTGGCTGCTGTGGGATAGGACTGGAAACCTCACTGTTTTTGGCAAAGATAGCTTGTTCTTTTCCAGTTGTCTCCTTCCTATCAATAACTCTGAAGCTTGGCATACTGTGTTTGCTTTCTGTCTTAAAAATATAGACAATCTTCTTACTTCTATAACACCTCAAGCTTCTGAATTAATTGGATACAGGAATTAATTCTGATCTGAAGTATTTTTATGCCATTTAACTTTCTAAACCTTAAGTATAAACAACAGGCTAAATTAACATAGAATTAAAAAAAAATACTCATCAGTGAATGAAATGCAGTAAAGAGCTTTAAAATTCTTCAGCCTAGGATATAAATACCACTTAAAAGTAATGAAGTTAGTTGTAAATGAAGTAAGAATTTTGATCCCTTCAGATAAACAGAGATGAAAATATTATGTATAGAGTTAGTACTTTGTGCCAAGTCTACCTTAAGCACAGAGAATCACTAACACTAAAAGACTATAGGATTTCTGGTGGAATTTATCATTTTTTTTATCCTTTTTCTTTCTTTTTAAAAATTTCTTTTTTAGAAAATAAAGTCTTTTTTCCCATGTATCCTCTTGCTCTCCCTCCCTTCCCCCTGCCAATCTTTTTTTTGTCTGCCTTAAGCCTCCCTCCTCCCCATCCCCCAAACCCCTCCTGAAAAAGGGCATGAAGTCCCAAGGTGGATCAGCTCAGCATCTACTCCAGGCAGGTGTAATTTCCTTATCCTAATGTCATGACTGGGTTAAGTGTTCCCCTGGAGGGAATGGGCTCTGAATTACCAGTTCATGTATAGAAACACAGTCTTGCAATTCTCAGTAATAATCAATGTACACATTTTAAACAGCATGTTGTTCTGACTAGTTTTACACCAATCTTCTGTGCCTTCCAAAGTAAAAGAGGTTATCCATTCCATTGTAAGAGCAACAGTGCCTGATGTGCCATACTATTGTTGGTTGCTTAGTAATCAGACATGGTGTCAACAACTGTGTATAAGTAGCCTCAATTTTATGTAATGGCTTCAGTGTGCATGAATGATGATGATTTTAATATGCCAAAGAGAAGATCTAAAGTATTTCTTTTAAGTGAAAAGATAGGTATTTTTGAGTCTGTATAGAAGAAATAAATATTGTATTCAATGGTTTCTAAGATCTATAGAATGTACAAATCAAAAAAACATTCTCCATGAAACATTCTAGTAAATGTGTTATGAGGTAGTATTTGTCATTATGCTCACATCATATAGTACACTCAACAAACCTTTAGAATATAGGTCAGTCACTGGAAAGGACATCTTTATACACTCAAGGGACACAATAAACAAAGATGTATAGGATGCTACCAGCATAACATGTTTTAAAATAAATGTTTTATTTTATAAGTAAATTAAGTACACTATAAAATACTGATATGAATACAATATAGTAAATGTTTAAAAGGGACACAGTGTGACACAATTTACTGACACAGACATATACATATACACACAACTGATATGAGATTAATTGATATCTCTGCAGAAGGAAATATGAAAAAGGAAGGAACAGTCATCTATCTCATTCTGACACAGCATGGCCGTTTTTGCAGGCTCCACGATATGACATGTATAATATTAATAATATTAAAAACTTAGTAAAAGCCTTTTTATCCCAAGTTTTAACTGAATATACAACATAAGTGAACAATCAACATACATAACCTGCACTGCTCTGTCATCCAGTATAATTCCTATAACTGTCTTCCTGAAAACTGCATTTTTTTTTTGTGAGAATGCTAGCCCCACTTCAGATGAGATATCAGTAGCATTAATTGTAGGTACTATAACTTAATCCTCTAGAATATTGGCTTGAATAAACTTTTTCTTCTTCTATTCAGTGTGCATCAATTTGTCTTTAGGTTGACAAGTCATTTATTATTGTGATCAAGTATTATGTGCTGTATGTAATTATTTGTGCCATAGTTGTATATAATTGGCAGTGCAGCAGGTTTGTTTACATCATCATCAACCCAAACATATGAGGAATTCATGCCTGGAAACTTTCCAGTGTCTGCTAGGTTACTAAGCAAAAACAGTTTGCATCTCTATTATGAAATTATAAGAGTATCATTGCCCGGAATTTTCTTTTCAAACACTAAACTGTTTTTAGAAGGTTTCGAACTATCCACTGTTATAGATATCTAGTGTACTCTCAGCATATGTCATCTTCAGATGTTAAGAGGTGGTAAAGCAAGTGTGTGAAACAAACAAATTTATTCTAATGAATGTTCGTGAAATGAGCAATTTCTTATATGACTACAGTCAGTATTGATAACATGGCATCTTTGAAACAGAAGATATCAGACTTTCATGTTCTGTAGCCTAGTTAATCTTATCTTTGTCTTATACAAGTCATTAGGTGGTTAAGGCAGAAAAGTACAATACAGTCAATAGTATAGTCTACAGCAATCAGGTACTTGTAACTACCTAACTAGCAATAAGAGAAAGCTACTAAAATTCTGGTTTTCCTTCAAAGAGTAGTTTGTAGAAAGACACACACAGAGACACACACAAACAAACAAATACACAATTACTTTCAACATACATTAAATTATAGAATCTTTAAATATTTATTTTACATAGCTTTCTTAGAATGTTCTATATCACATTAAGATATTTAGAATTTCTCCTTCATACTGAAAATCAAATATATAACCTGAGCAATATAACCCTAAGGTGGAATAGTAGATTTTTATTTCTCTTTCAGCTACGTGTGGCTTTATATCTTACTAATATGTGGAAATCAACCATATATTTAGAATAACCTTATATTGAGTACCAATGTCAATGTAAGTAGATCCCACGCTAAACAACATCTGCATGAACTGCATGAACATGAACTACAAAAGAGGTTATAATTCAGGAAGTTCAGCTTTTTCTTATCATGTATGTAAACTATTTTCTTTACTCATAGATATCAGGACTCTATTTGGAGATCTACTAAAATCTTAATTTGAATCTTCCAAATTTCTGTTAGGGAATTCTTCAGAGAGATGTGTATCTAGAATAACATTTTCTTTAAAATTGTAGCCTTTTTTTTCTATTTCCAATTCAAGAGATACAAAGGTAGCTCACACCTCCTATCGTTAAGGAACCAAGGACTTCAGACCTTTTAAATTGTTGTTCCTGAAATCACAAAATATTCTATGAAATCCTCTCAAGCTCCAGGCATTCCAACTATGTTTTTCACAGAGAAAACAAGAAGAAAATACACTGTTACCTTATTGTCAAAACATCTCTTTTAAATTTCTTTACAATATTATATCATGTCATATTATAATGGTCACTTGTCCACAATGAGTCACAAAGGTGATTGGGATTTTAAAAAAACCATTACATTTAATAATAAAACATAAGAACAACACATCATATTTCCTTTTCCCTTTTCTACTTCTAGCCCTTTCCAAATTCTCTCCTTAGGACCCCTTCCATGTTCCCTTCTCATTCTCAAATTAATGACTCCTTTTCTTTGATTATTTTATTTGTGTATGAATAGGGACAATTCTCTCTCTTTGTCTCTTTCTGTTAGGTTTCAGAGCTGATAACTTTGTATTGGATAACCAATTAAAGGATTTATCTCTGATAAAAGCAAACTAAGCCTCTTCTCAGAGGTCATTATTTGCCTGTAGTTCTTTGTCTATGCCTGTAAATGCAGTGAGATTTTTTTTTTTCCCCACTGAGCATTAGCATTTCCATTCATATTGCCACTTTTCTGGCATTGTTTATGTGACCATTTTTAGAAAAGGCTGTTTTACTGCAGACTTTCTGGTAGTCTGTCTTTCATGCTTTTCCTCTCCTCAGCCATGTATGAGATATTCCTTTAGTCATAGACACAGGAGCTGTGAGGTAGGTGCATATGCTAGTGATGATCTCCCCACAATTCTTTGAACTCAGCATTGCATTCAGTTATATTTCTCTGTAATGGTCTTCATGCTCTATAAAGAGAAGTTTCCTCAAAGTTAGGTCTTACTCTTCTGTGATCATAATGATGTAATTTAGAATATAGTCTGCAATTATGTTGGTTTAGCAAAGTGGCAGTAATATTCTTTGCTGAGATTCATAACCTTGTTAGGCCCAAGAATTTAGCTAGGACTCTAGTATCAGGCGTATTCTCTCCTATTTAATAGGACTTAAGTCATTATTAAAAGTATTCTAAAAAGGTAAATTAGGCCTGGATGAAAGTTCAGAATGAAATTCTTTCATTTATAAAGAAATTATTTCAGGTGGTGATGGTACATACCTTTAATCCCAACACTTAGCAGGCAGAGACAGATGGGTCTTTGTATGTTCAATGCCAACCTGTTCTGCAGAGCTAGTTTCAGGACAGTGAGGGCTACACAGATAAGTCCTGTCTTAAATAAGCAAAATAAACAAATAATCCCCCCCAAAAAAACCCAAAAAAACAAACACACACATACACACAGAAAGAAACTATAAAGCTCTAGAGATAACATTTTCAACTGTAACTATCTTTAACAATTAGCTTTCTTTCACAATTAAAAATAATATTTGAAGTATTAATTTAATAGTAGTCATCACCTTGGAGAATGAACATATGATAAAACAAGATATTTAAGCCAATGTTCTGGGAAGTACTTTGTTTGTGTCTGTATCTTATTTGCATATTACAATGTATACTGTCATTTCACAGCTAGGCTCAGAGAAGTCTAAAAATAACAGTAATTTTACCTCAGATAATTTACAATTCCCTCTCTGCTTTTCATATGAAGCCATTATTTATAATTTTATTAATAGCTATCTCTCCCCATACCCTGTCTCTCCCTCTCTCACCCACCTGCAACTTCCTCTTCCTCTTCCTACCTTCCCCACATTGACTCACCAAGTCTATTCTGTTTCTCTGTCTCAGGGAAAGCCATGTGATATGGAAACCTAGTACAGTGAAACTTTCAAAAGTTTTAAACCTCCTGTGGAGGACTCTAACTAATAGAGGATAATGAGCTGAACCAGCCTTCTCATTAACCAAGCTAGGCTTCTAATGGTAGAACAGTGATACCCAATAACCAGAAAAACTATGACCCACAAGCCTCCCAATATGAAAAAATATGTCGAGGTAATTATGGTTTCAAGGTGTGAGAGGGTCCAACCAATGGCTGGTCTAACAAGAGGCCCACACCAAAACAGGGATACCATGCCAGATACTGTCTGGATCCCGAAGCTGGATGGCTGAGAGACATTGGGGAGAGCCAAACACAAATGACAAAAATTAAAGAAAGACACATACACAAAAAGGAATGAGATTATTCCTAATAATATTCTACTATTCTCATAGTATGACTGCCTAGTTTAAAGTCATTATAAAGGGTATCTCAAGCAGATAGTAGGAACAGATATAGAGACCACATCCAAACATCAGGGACCTCTACAGAAAAGCAGGAGGAAGAATTGTAGAAGTCAAGGTTCAAGGACACCTGTAAAACAAGATCTAAAAAATTAACTATGCAGGGCTAATAGGGCTTAACAGAGACTGAAGAAGAAACTATGGTGTCTCATGGGTCTCACCTTTCCCCAGCCTGTAATATCAATGTGCATCCCACTGTCAATACACAAGCTGAGCAGGTCAGTGATACAAGAATAACTCAGCTAAAACATTTTCTAAAAAACCAGAAAGAAAACAGAAACCAAGGACCAAAGCTCTCAACAAACCAAGACAAACCCAGCAGTCATTACCTAGACCTATAATCACTCCAAACCCAGATGCATAAATACCAGCTTAAAAACACAATTAATAAGGGCCAGGTCAATATGTCTCTACTAGAGTCCAGCTATCTTTCCATGACTGTACAGCATAGCTGGAATTACACTCCCTCAGAAGACCTTAGTTGCAATCGTATGAATATGAGAAAACTTTTTAAAGAAATAAATAAATTTAGTAAAAAAATTCAGAAAACACAAACAAAAACTGAAAAATAACAATAAGTCCCCTAATAAAAGTAAAAACAACAACAAAAACAAGCCAAAAAATCAAATAGTTGAAGGAAACAAATACAACTGTTCGAAACTGAAAATGGAATAGAAGGTATAAAGAAAACACAGATGGAAGAGTACTGGAAATGAGAAATTTACGAATGCAGGCAAGATTACAGAGTACAAGCATCATCAACAAAATATGAGAGACAGAAGAAAGAATTCCAACACTGAAGATACAACAGAAGAATGGATATAGCAGTCAAGGATAATTTCTATCTAAAAATGTTTCTGACATAAAACATTCAGGAAATTTGTAACACCATGAAAAGACCAAAACAATAAATAATAATAGAGGAAAGAGAAGAGTATTTGCTTAGAAGTTCAGAAGATATTTCAACAAAATTATTGAAAGTTCTTATAAGCTAAAGAAGAAAACGTTGTAAAGGTACAAGAATATTGTCAAACACCAAGTATATTAGAGCAGAAAAAAAAAGGTTCAACTACAGCATAATAATCACAAAGCTTAACAGACAGAAAGAAGAAAAAAATTTAAAAGGTACAAGGAAGAAGACAAAGTAACATAAAATGGCATTTCCATTAGAATTACAACTGACATCTCAGTGGAGAGTCTAACAAACAACAGAATGCATTCTAGATTGCTATACCCATTAAAAACTTTCAACCACCAAAATAAAAAAATAACATATTTTATAAGTCAAATTTAAATAATATCTATTTAGAAATTCTACTTTACAAAAGGTACTAGAAGAAAATATCTAAGCCAAGGAGGTAAACACAAGAAAACACAGAGAGCTGTTGTAGAATATTAGTTTGAGATGTGTTACATTTATTTATGTTATAAAATATTTGTTTCATGACGCAAAGACATGTCGCATTCTTTTATATTATTGCTTTTGTTTAACTCTTTGAAACTTTGCTTCTTGCCTGCATAAAACACCTTATTTGTCTAAAAAAATTTGCATAAAAATAGCAAAGTAAGAAAAAGAAATAGATTAGGCTGGCAGTCAATTACAATAAATAGGGAAGAACTTTTGAGAAAATCTAAAACAGATAAAAAAAGGGTAAGGGGGGTGCTAGGGGCCAGCCACATAGCCAAATAACCAGCCACAGAGTAAGAACAGTGGAAAGACATATAGATAGAATAAAGCAACATAAAAAGCTAAGAGGCTAAGAACAGTTAAAGAAAAAATGGGATAATTGAATTTAGAAAAGCTGGCTAGAAATAAGCCAAGCTAAGGCTGGGTATTCATAAATAAGAATGTCTCTATGTTTTTATTTAGGATCTTGGTGGTGAGTCCCTAAAGAGAGAGAGGGAAAAAACTTACAGGAAGTAAATAATCTCACATCAGTCAAATCAGAAAAGAAACAAACAAACACACACCACCACCACCACCACCAGCAACAGCAGCACCACACCAGCACCACTACCAACAAGAACAAAAGAACAGAAATTCATAATCATTGTTCATTGATTATCAATGACCTCAAATTCCCAATAAAGAGATACCGAATCCCTATATGGGTATAACAACAAGACTCATTCTTTTGATACAATACAGAAACATATCTTAATATTATGTATAAATATTACCTCAGGATTAAGGTTTTGAAAATATATTCTAAGCAAATGGACCTAAGAAGAAAGCTGGTAAGATCATTTTAATATCTAAAAAATTGACTTTAAGACAAACTCAATCAAAAGAGATAGAGAAAGACACTGTATATTCATCAAAGAAAAAACCTACAAAGATGACATCTCAAATCTAAACATCCAGGACCCCAATACAATGATATCTCAGTTTTTAAAATAAACACTACTACAACATAATTCATGCATTGTTCCTCAAAACTTGATAGTGATTAACTTTAGTATGCCACTCTCAACAACAGAAAAGTCATCTAGACAAAACCTGAAAAGAGAAATGCTGGACTGACATTATTAACCAAATGAGTGCCACAGATATTTATGAACAGTATCAACAATACACAAAACAGTATTTTTTTCAGCACTTCATAGAACTTTCTCCAAAATTAACCACATACTAAGATACAAAGCAAGACTCAATAGTTAAAATAAATTTGAAACAACCCCTACATCCTGTCTGACCACCAAGAATTAAAGCTGCATACCATCAACAATACAAAGAAAAGAAAACTTACAAACTTATAGAAATTGAACAACTTTCTACAGAATGAAAAACAGGCCAATACAAAAATAAAGAAATTAAAGACTTTCAAGAATTCAATGAAAATGATACACAACACAACGAAACCCATGGGATTTAATGACAGTGGTGTTAACAGGACAGATTATAGTGCTAAATTCTTACAATTAAAAAAATTGGGGTGATTGCATAGTAGCAACTTAGCACATCACCTGAAGTTCTAGAACACAAAGAATAAGCACACACCACAGGAGTGAATAGCAAGAAATTACCAAACTGAGGCTGAAATCAATAAAATAAAAACAAAATAAGAATAAGAAATCAATAAAACAAAGTGTTGGTTCTTTGATAACATACACAAATGTACAATCCTTTATATAAACTAACTAAAAGACTGAGAGAATATCCTAATTAATAAAATTAGACATGAAAAAGTACACACAAGCAACAGGCACCTAGGAAATCCAGGTGAGCTTAAGGACATACTTCAAAAACAACTCTGCATCCAATTTTGAAAATTTAAAAGAAATTAATAATTTTCTTAATTAGTTACCATGTACCAAAGTTAAACCAAAATCACGTAAACTATTTAAATAGATCTATAAACCCTAGTGAACCAGAGAAGTAGAAGAGTCATTAAATGTCTTCAACTAAAACAGAGGTCCATGGCTAGAATTTTTTATCACAGAATTCTAGAAGACTTTGAAAGAAGAGCTAAAACCAACACTCCTTAAATTATTCCACAAAATAGAAAAAGTAAGAACATTACCCAGTTCATTTTATGAGGCCATAATCATCCTGATACTCAAAGCACTCAGAGATTAAAAAGGAAAGGCAATTGCAGACCAATTACTCTTATGAATGTAGATGCAAAAATACTCAGTAAAATACTTTAAACTGAATCCAAGACCACATAAAAAAATTAGCCACCATTATCAAATAAACTTCATCCTAGTGATACAGGGATGATTAAACATATGAAAATCTGTCATTATATTTTGTCTTACAAAGAAACTGAAAAAAAAACCTACATTCTTTTCTTATTAGATGCTGAAAGAGTATTTGACAAAATCAAGCAACCCTTTATGATAAAACTAGTGGAAAAATTAGGAATTTAAAGGGCATACCAAAACGTAATAAAAATTATCTACATCAAGCCTATAGCCAACATCAAATTAAATGGAGAAAAGTCAAAATTTTTCTACTAAAATCAGAAATAAGACAAGGCTGCCCATTCTTTTCCTATCTATTCAAGATGGCATTTGAAATTGTATCTAGAGAAATAAAACAACTAAAGAAAATAAAACAAATACAAATTAGAAAGGGAGAAGTCAATGTATTGTTATTTGCCAATGATAAACTAATATGCACAAGTGACACTAAAAATTGTACTACATAACCCATATTGCTTATCAATACCCTCTGTGAAGTGGCTAGATATAAAGCTAAGAACAACAGCAACAAATAAATCCTGATGAAAAAAAGACTGAGAAGAAAAATCAAAGGATGAACACACATCACAATCTCCTCAAATTATATAACATATCTTCGGGAATCTCCAGCCAAGCAAAGGAAAGACTTGTATGATAAAATCTTCAAGTCTTTGAAGAAAGAAGTTGAAAATGATATAAGAAGATTTAAAGATCTCACATGCTCATGGATCAGTAATTTTAACACTATGAAAAGGGCTGTGCTACCAAAAGCAATCTACAGATTCAATTTAGTCCTTATCAAAATTCAATGCAATTATTCACAAACCTTGAAAGAATGAGTCTCAAATTCATGTGAACAAAAATAAACAAATAAAAAACCCTGAATTACTAAAACAATCGTAATTAATAAAGGGACTTCTGGAAGTATTACCATAACTAATTTCAAGTTATATGTACTTATAGTAACAAAAAACACATAGTATTTGCATAAAGCTGACACATTGATAAATGGAATTGAGAGGAAAGATCAAGTATAAATTCACACACCTGTAGATACCTGATTTCTCAATAAAGAAATCAGAAATACACACTAGGGGAAAAAACCTAGAATCTTCAACAAATGGTGCTAGGAAAACTGAATATATGCATGCAGAAGAATGCAAATAGACCCATTTTATGATATTGCACAAAACTCAAGTCCAAGTGAATTAAAGACTTCAACATAAAATCAGACACACTGAGCTGACAGAAGAAAAAGTGGAGAACAGGCTTCAGAGCATTGGCACAGGAGACAATTTTCTAAACAAAGCATTGATGACACAGACATCAAGATCAACATTTAATAAACAGATGCTCATAAAACAGAAATTTTTTAATAAGGCAGGACCCTGTCAATTGGACAAAAACACAGCCATTTGAATTATTTTTTTTTTACCAATTTCATATTTGATAGAGATCTAATGATCAAAATATATAGAGAATTCAGAAAATTAGACATCAAATCATTCAAGTAAAAATGAGATGCAAAGAATTTTCAGAAGAAGAATCTCAAATTGTTGGAAAACACCTAAGAAAATACTCAACACTGTTAGCCACCAGAGAAATAAAAATCCAAAACTATTTTGAGATTTCATCTTATATCTTTCAGTATGGCTAAAATCAGTAACAGAAATGGTAGCTTATGTTGGTAAGGATATGGAGCAAGGGCAACACTTCTCCACTTGTGGTAGGAGTGCAAATTTGTATAGCCACAATGGAAACTAATATGGCAGTTTCTTAGAAAAATAGGTAATTGATAACTCAAGCTATACCAACCCTGGGAGTATACTCAATACTACAATGACACTTGATCAACCATGTTTATAGTATATTTATGAAAACTAAAAATCGGAAACAACTTATATGTCCCTCCAACAAAGAACAGATTAAAAATATGTGGTACCAAGGACACTTGGTTATGTTTATAGCAGTATTATTTGTAATATCCACAACCTGAAAACAACCTAGATGCTTCTTAACCGAAGAATGAAAAAGGAAATGTGTATGGTAATATAAACAATGAAGTATTATTCAGCAGTTAAAAAACAATCACATCATGAAATTTGCTGGCAAATGAATGGAACAAGAAAAAAAATCCTGAGTGAAGTAACCAGGACCCAGAAAGATAAACATAGTATGTACTTACTCATAAGTAGGTATTTGATCTAACGCAAATGATACCGAAATGACAATCCATAACCCAAGAGAAGCTAGGTAATAAGGAGGTTCCTAAGAAGTATACATGAATCAACCTGGGAAGGGGAAACAGATGAGGTCTCCTGAGTAAACTGAGGGAAAGAGGGACAATAGAGTGTGGGGGAATAGGTGATGGCAAGAAGAAGAATGGTTCAGCTGGAACAGGGACAGCGTGTCAGATCAGTGAAAGAGCTTTGTTGATAGAGAAAGACCTTTGGTGTTAGCGGAAAAATTGGTGCTCGAGCAGTTTCCCAGAATCCACAAAGGTGACCCTAACTTAGTCTACTTGCAATAATGAAGAGGATGCCTGAGTTGGCCTACCCTGGAAATCAGATTGATGAATACCCTCTTGCCATAGAGCCTTCATTCAGTTACTGACGAAAACGGACCCACAGTCAAGCGCTGGGTAAGCTACAGGAGTTGATTTGAAGAGAGGAAAGAGGGGTTATATCAGCAAGGGAGGTCAAAATCATGACGAGGGAATCTACAGAGACAACTGAACCAAGCTAGTGAGTACTCACAAACTTTGGACAAACAGCTGTAGAGCCTACATAGGACTGAGAACTAGGCCCTCTAAACTTGAGACTATTGTGTAGATTGGCCTGTTTAAGGGGCCCTGGTAGTGGGATCAGGATCTATTGCCAATTCATGAACTGACATTTTGGAGTTCATTATTTAGTGTGGGAGACCTTGCTCAATCTTGATGCGGAGAAGAGGGGCTGCAACCTACCTCTCCTGAAAATACCAGGCTTTGCTGATGCCCCATGGGTGGCTTACCTTTTGGAAGGAGGAGATCAGATGCAGTGTGAGGGGTCTGGGGATAAGTGCGAGGAGGAATAAGAGGACCATCTGTGGTTGATATGCAAAATTAATAAAATTTTAAACAAAAAATGTTATACATTTACACAACAAAGTATTACTCAGATACAGGGGATCTTACATGTTTTAGCTTGTATATAAACCCAAATCAATCACACACAACCACAATCAAAATAGAATAAATCTTATAAAGTATTGTGATTGAATTTTAAATAAATGAATTACATTAAATACTTAAATACATGAATGACTATATGAATACATAATATAAGTTATAGACAAAATATTTGAAGTATATTGTATAAAATATTAACAAATAGTAGGATATAGTTCATTTGGTTTCCAGTTACATTAAAGATGCTACAAATTTCCAGATAATTATGATTATGTTGCTAATATAATTTAGCTTTTGTAATTTCAGTATCTCATTTTGTTGTCACAACTCCTCCATTTATAACTAATTTGAGATAGTGCATTTTTTTCTAGTTTTCATCTGAAAATATAATTCATTATATGATTTAATTGTTGGCATTACTTTTTAGTAATTATATATAAAGCAATAATGCAACTTTAAATTTTGGCATCTTCTAGATCCTTAAATATAGATGAGATAATCCTCTACATATAATAAAAATAATCATATAATATTATGAGCTTAATGTAATATAACTAATGAATTTTAGAACCAAATTCTTCAGTCAGAAATATTGACACACTCTAAACAATTATCCCATAATGATTATCCTAATGTGATTCTTATGTAACTTTCATGAAATTATGACTTATTTAAAGATTATATTAACTGTTTTTGTTTTTTTTAGATTTAAGGGCTTAAAGACAGTTTCTCTTAGAAGAAGTTATTATTGTTATTCTCTTGTAAATAAGTATGCAATTTTAAATTATATTCTTTTTTTTTAAAAGTTTTAAAATATACTGTGGCTTTTATTATTGCATAGGTATGATGAATTACTCATTTCCTTCAAAAGCCATACTGAGTTACTTTGTTTTTTTGTTGTTGTTTTTGTTGTTTTTTTTTTTATTTTGTATTTAACAAAAAAACAGTAACATGAATTTAAAATGAGGAAAAGTTAACAATAACTATGAAGAGGATAAGTATCATAAGCATGGCTTATCAACGGTGGTAATGCAAATAAGATTGCTACACATATATTTACTATGTGTTCAGCTTTCCCTCTGAAATTTTTTTTTCCCATCCCTGTATTTCCTTATTCAAGGTCCCTTCCCCCTCCCACCACCTCTTGACATTTTTCTTCTCTGCAACTCCCCATCCATTCCCTGGGCAGGGAGCAGACAGTCCTATGGTCCTACTGACCCAATAATGCTTGGATCAGTCTCCACTCCTGGCCAAATCCAGTTTTGTCCCCCCTCCCTCAAGAGTGAGTCTGGTATTCCTATAGTTGGAGTGGGGTTCGAAGGGTCAGTCCAGGGTGTTTCTGATCACAAGCTGTTCAGTGGTTGTGGTTTGCCGCTCGGGCATGTTTGGTTTTTTTCTTGTTTGTTTGTTTAGAGACCACTGGTGAGTGAGTACATCCCCTGCTTATCTCTTTGAGATTGTGATAGCTCGCTCAGGAGGATATTCTCCAAATCGATCCATTTGCCTGCGAATTTTAGGATATCATTTTTTCTTACTGCTGAGTAGTATTCCATTGTGTAGATGTACCACAGTTTGTTAATCCATTCTTCAGTTGAGGGACATCTAGGTTGTTTCCAGGTTCTTGCTATTACAAATAATGCTGCTATGAACATAGTTGAGCTAATA
>PVIH01010573.1:0-25277 GCA_004025045.1 Sigmodon hispidus
AAAAAAAAAAAAAAAAAAAAAAAAAAAAAAAAAAAAAAAAAAAGAAATCATAGACAAAAACTTTCCCAACTTAAAGAAGGAGATGCTTATAAAGATACAAGAATCTTACAGGACACCAAATAGATTTGACCTCCAAAAAGTCTGCTTGCCACATAATAATCAAGTCACAAAACATACAGAACAAAGAAAAAATTTTAAGAGCTGCAAAAGAAAAGGGCCAACTTACCTATAAAGGCAGACCCATCAAAATAGCACCTGACTATTCAATGTAAACAATGAAAGCAAGAAGGTCTTGGACAGAACTTATACAGACACTGAAAAAGAAAGGCTGCCAAACTAGACTATTGTACCCAGCAAAACTATCAATCACCATAGATGGAGTAAACAAGATATTTCATGAAAAAGTCAGCCTTAAATAATACCTATCTATAAATCTGGCCCTTCAGAAAGTATTAGCGGGAAAACTCCAACCTAAGGATCTCAGATATACCCATGAAACCAGAAACAATTGATAACCCCACAGAAGAAAAGTCCAGAGAAAGGAAATACATACAACCCACCACCAGAAATAACAGGAAATATCAATCAGTGATCACTACTATTCCTTAATATCAATGGAATCAATTCACCTATAAAAAGACACACTAACAAGATGAATACAAAAACAGAAACCATCCCTCTGCTGCAAACAAGAAATACATATCAGCATTAAAGACAGACACAGGCTCAGAGTAAAGGGTTGAGAAAAGATTTTCCAATCAAATGGCCCTAAGCAACAAGCTGGGGTTGTCATTCTAATATTGAACAAAGTCGATTTCAAACTAAAATCAATTAAAAGAGACCAGGATAGACATTACTTATTCATTTCAGGAAAAATTAGTCAAGATGAGATTTTAACCCGTAATATTTATGCCCTTAATATAAGGGCACCTATCTATGTAAAAGAAACAATACTAAAGCTCAAATCCCACATCAACTCTCACACCCTAATAGTGGGAGGCATCAATACCCCACATTCATCCTTGGACAGATCAACCAGACAGAGCCTCAACAGAGAAATAAGGAGTCTAAATGAGGTTATGATGCAAATGGATTTCATAGATATCTATAGAACCTTTCACCCAAGGACAAAGTAATATACATATTTCTGAGCATCACATGGAACTTTCTCTAAAATTGACCACATAATTGGTCATAAAGCAAATATCAATAGATACAAAAAGGTGAAAATAGTCCCTTGTATCATATCAGACCATGGTGGCCTACGTTAGAGTTCAACAACATCAAAAAACATCACAGAAAGCCTACCATCTCCTGGAAACTAAACATCACTCAACTTAACCACCTCTGGGGTCAAGGAAGAAATTAAGAAAGAAATCAAAGTCTTCCTAGAATTCAATGAAAATGAATCTACAATGTATCCAAACTTGTAGGACACAATGAAAGCAGTCTTAAGAGGAAAATTCATAGCGCTAGATGCCTACATGAAAAACCTAGAGAAATCCCACACTAGAGACCTAACAGCTCAGCTGAAAGCCTTAGAACAATTAGAAGCAAACTCACGTAGAAGGAGTAGACAGCAGGAAATAATCAAACTTAGAGCTGAAATCAATACAATTGAAACAAAAAGAACAATATAAAGAATCAATGAATCAAACAGTTGGTTCTTTGAGAAAGTCAACAAGATAGATAAACCCTTATCCAAACTAACCAAAAAGCAGAGAGGGAGTGTCCAAATCAACAAAATCAGAAATGAAAAGAGGGACATAACAACAGACCCCCATGAAATCCGGAGAATTATCAGGTCACATTTAGAAATCTATAATCCATAAAAATGGAAAAAAGTCCACAGAAATAGACAGCTTTCTGGACAGGTGCCATTTACCAAAATTAAATCAAAATCAAATTAAATACCTAAACAGACCTATAACTCTAAAGGAAATTGAAGTGGTCATTAAAAGCCTCCCAAGTGAAAAAATCCCAGATCCAGATGGTTTCAGTGTAGAATTCTACCAGACATTCAAAGATTACATATTACCAATACTCCTCAAACTGTTTCACACAGTAGAAATTGAAGAAATATTGCCAAATTCTTTTTCATGAGGCTACAATTAACCTAATACCTAAGCCACTCAAAGAAGAAACAATGAAAGAGAATTACAGACCAATTTCCCTCATGAATATGGATGCAGAAATTCTCAAAAAAATTCTGGCAAACTGTATACAGCAACATATAAAAAAATATCATCCACCATGATCAAGTAGGCTTCATCTCTGAAATGCAAGGATGGTTCAACATATGAAAAACCATAAATGTCATCCATCATATAAACAAACAGAAGGAAAAAGAAACCACATGATTATATCCTTAGATGCTGAAAAAGCCTTTGACAAAATCCATCACTCCTTTATAATAAAAGTCCTGGAGAGATCAGAAATACAGGGAAAATATCTAAATATAATAAAGCAATTTACAAGAAGTTGACAGTCAACATCAAACTTGATGAAGAAAAACTCAAAGCAATCCCACTAAAATCAGGAAGTAGACAAGGATGTCCTCTCTTCCCTTATCTATTCAATACAGTTCTCAAGGTTTTAGCTAAAGCAATAAGAAAACGAAAGGAGATTAAGAGGATACAAATTGGAAAAGAAGAAGTGAAACTATGTCTATTTGCAGATGATATGATGGTATACATAAGTGACCCACAAAATTCTACCAAAGAACTTCTACAGCTGATAAACACCTTCAACAATGTAGCAGGCTACAAGATTAATTCAAAGAAATCAGTAGCCCTCCTATACATTAAAGATAAAAGGGCTGAAAAAGAAATAAGGGAAACATGCCCTTTATAATAGCTGCAAATAGCATTAAATACCTAGGAGTAACTATAACCAAGTATAGTAATAACAAATTATATATATATAATATATAACAAAGTATATATATAACCAACTATAACTAGAAGTAACAGATCTATTTGACAAAAAATTTTAAATCACTGAAGAAAGAAATTGAGGAGGATATCAGAAAATGAAAAGCTCTTCCATGTTCCAGGATAGGGAGAATCAACATAGTAAAAAAGGCAATCTTACCAAAAGCAATCTACAGTTTCAATGCACTTCCCATCAAAATCACCACACAATTTTTTATAGACTTTGAAAGAACAATACTCAATTTCATTTGGAATAACAGGAAAGCCAGGATTGCCAAAACAATTTTACTCAACAAAAGAACCTCAGGAGGCATCACCATCCCTGACTTCAAGTTATACTATAGAGCTATAGAAATAAAAAACAGCCTGGTACTGGCATAAAAACAAACTTGTGGGTCAGTGGAATAGAATTGAGGACCCAGACATTAACCCAAAAACCTATGAACACCTGATCTTTGACAAAGAGGCCCAAAATATTCAATGGAAAAAGATAGTATATTTAACAAATGGTGTTGGTATAGCTGGATGGAAGTGTGTAGAAAAATGCAAATAGATCCAAGCCTGTCACCCTGCACAAAACTCAAATCCAAGTAGATCAAAGACCTCAACATAAACCCAGCCACTTTAAACTTGATAGAAAAGAAAGTTCTCACGAGCGACCCTGCCTGCAAGGACGGCACGAGACCCAGGCTTCTTCCTTCTATGGTTTATTCGGGCATTTTACAGAAGCTTCCATTTTTCCTACTACTATTACCCCCCTACTACTGCTACTACTACTACTACGGGGAGACCCCGCTCAATTGCTTAGAAGCTCTCAGGGCTTCAAAACCAAAATATACCACGTAGGTACTGCTCATAGGTCCACATTCGCGATAGCAAGCCACAACTCAAGGCCAAGCCAAATAGGGAGTTTGCTTATGGCAAGAGAGGAATAGTTTATGTTTAAGAGAGCACTTTCCCATGAGGGGCAGAAGGCACTTTCCCACGAGGGGCAGAAGGCACAGTCACAATGACTCAGCTCTCTACAGAAAGTGGGAAATACGTTTCTACGAATTGGCACAGGCGAACATTTCCTAAATATAACACCAGTGGCACAGACACTAAGACCAACTATCAATAAGTGGGATCTCCTGAAGCTAGGAAGCTTCTGCAAAGCCAAGGACACTGTCAATAGGACAAAACGACAGCCTACAGAATGGTAAAAGATTTTCACCAACCCTACAAGTGATAGAGGACTGATCTCTAAGATATATAAAGAACTCAAGAATCTAGAGCCCAAATCTTTGAATAACCCAATCTAAAAATGGGGTTCAGATCTACAAAGCAAATTCTCAGCAGAAGAATTACAAATGGCTGAAAGACACCTCAAAAAGTGCTTATCATCTTTAGCCATCAGAGAAATGCAAATCAAAACAACTTTGAGATACCATCTGACACCTGTTAGATTGGCTAAGATAAAAGACACAGAGGACAGCTTATGCTGGAGAGGATTCCGAGCAAGAGGAACACTCCTCCATTGTTGGTAGGAGTGTAAGCTTGTTCAGTCACTTTGGAATGCAGTATGGTGGTTTCTCAGAAAACTGAGAATCAATCTCCCCAAGGACCCAGCAATACCACTTCTGGGTGTATACCCTAAAGATGCACAGTCACACTCCAAAGGCATTAGCTCAACTATATTCATAGCAGCATTATTTGTAATAGCAAGATCCTGGAAACAACCTAGATGTCCCTCAACTGAAGAATGGATTAACAAACTGTGGTGCATCTACACAATGGAGTACTACTACTCAGCAGTAAGAAAAAATGATATTGTAAAATTTGCAGGCTAATGGGTGGATTTGGAGAATATCCTCCTGAGCAAGGTCCCACAAACTCTGAAAGATAAAGAGGGAATGTACTCACTCATTAGCGGACTTTAAACAAAAAAAGCTATGCATGTCCATGCTGCAAACCACAATCACTGAACAACTTGGGATCTGAAACACCTTGGACTGGTACCTTGGAGCCCATTCCCTCTAGAGGAACACCTGAGTTAGTCTTGATGTAGGCGTGAGGAAAGCAGATCTGCCTGGAGTGTATGTTGAACTAAACCACATTGGGACCTTGGGCTTCCTACTCTTGTTGGGGAGGAGATAAACTGATGGAGGGAAGAGTGAGTGACTGGGAGGGGTGGGAGGGGGAAAGTGAGCCTGAATATGGGGATACATGGATAAAAAAGTGACTTTTTTCATAATAAAAACATAGAAATAAAAATAAATACAAAAAAAACCTTACTTGTTCTTACTGTTCACAGGTACAGAGATTCCATTTGGAATTAAGTTAGCATCTTTTTGATCCCAGTGTATCTGTAACCAAAATATAATCGACTGATAAATATGAACATAAATCTGTGATTATTGTCAGTATGTTTCCCCTATAAAATTTAAAATGACTGGAGATAATAATTTTCAATTCAGTCTTTTGTTTGTTGTGACAGAGTCTATTATGTGGGCCAAGCTGTCATCAGGCATCAAACCTGCTACTGTTTTGCCTTCATCTCCTTTTAGGATACACCACAACACTCAATTTCAGACTTTTAAACACACACACACACACACACACACACACACATTCAGTGTTTTGAGATTTTGAGACAAGATCTCTCTATGTAATCCTGGCTGACTTGGAGCTTGATATATAGACCAGGCTAGCCTTGAGCACACAGAGATCCCTTAAAGGGATTAAAGGCAGGCATTACCATTCCTTCCCATATAAAAAAAATTAAATCCTCCTTAATACATGTTGTATGTATATACTTCAAGCATTGTTTGCATTAAGTGCAAAAATGTTTGTTATATACATCTTTAAGAGTCTGTAGCTATAAAATATACAAATAAAAACCAGGTTGGAAAAAATTTCACAGAAAAATTATCTTAAAAGATGTGAATATTCCATAATCAAGATTTTATAATAAAACTGTTTGTAAAATAAATGATGATGGCTGAGGACATATCTTAGTGGTATAATACTTTTTTGGCATAGGTTTAATCTCCAGCAACTCCCCACCCCAAAATAAAAAGATTAAAGCCAAACTATAACCTAGCTTTTCTTGTTACTCACAGAAAAATATATGTGAAGTTCTTCAACATCACCAGCCTCACAATTTAGAACTTCTTGCAAATTCCTATTGAAAAATTTAATTTAATATTATATATTTGATGTTATAAAATTTCAAAGTAATCATTCAATGGGAAAAATTAAGTAATATAGAAATGTACAAACTTCAGAGTACATTTTATCTCCTACTCATCTCCCTAGAATTACTTAGATTAAAATTTTGATTGGGTAGTCTGCTCTGTCTTGTTGATACTTCTGCATATTGTGAAAATGTTTCTACAGAGGAGTCTTACTTCTAAAGTGGGAAGAATTTATTTTCCAAAGTCTGGAGATGTCTTTGGTTGTCACAGTTAAAGGTTGTCATCTAGTGAGTAATGGCCCCAAACACTATTAAAATACATCATAAGGCCCAGATCAGCCTCCCACACAAAGAATTCAAACAACTACATGCCTGAGGTTATAGTTCAGTAGATGCTCTTATCCAAGAGAGAGGAGGCCTGTGGTTGAATCCCCACCCCTCTATTCAAAGCAAAAATCCTCAAAATGTTAAAATTGCCAGTGTTAAGAAACTGTGCCTTAATAACAATCTACCACTAATAGTCTATGACAAAAAATATTTTCTTCAATTTTTTGTCAACACTTTAAGAAAAACTTGTTGGCAGAAAAAGCACATTTCATGTACATTCATTCAGTTACTAGTGAACCTGAGCATGCTTTTATGTTTTGGTAAATCATACATATATATACTAACGCACATATATATGTACTTATGGCACTATATCTATTTACAAACTATATGTATGTACACTTCTAGTACTAAATCAATCTATAAGCCATATGTATATTCACTTAATGGTACTAGATTAATTTATAAACTACATATATACACATAAAGAACCATATTTATAAACTATATCTATCAACATAAACTTACAGTACCATGTCTATTATAAACCATATCTCTATATATGGTTTATAAGCTGGGTATGGTGGTACATGTATATTTATACATTTATAGCACTGAATCTATTTATAGGCAACTGCCATGTATATGGACTTATAACACTGAATCTATTTATAAAACATATCTATCTATACATACATGTACTTATAATGCTTATTTATTTAATACATGAATATATGTATATGAACTTATATAGCAATGTATCTATTTATAAAACATAAATATGTATTTACACACTACAGATATTTATAAGGCATATCTATATATGTATGTGCGTTTTTAGCAATATATGTATTTATAGGATAAAAAGGGTAAACAATGAATATCCCAAGAACTCCCCTAAATACTTTTCACCTTGATAAAGAGCCCAGGTTCAAATACTTTTTATTATATTAGTTCATTAATTATCATTAGAAAATCTAGTATTTTTCATTTTTGAAGGTTTATTCTATTGCAAGTCATGTTAATGGAAGCTCATCTAAAGGGCACACAACATTAAAACTGAAGACCTTGCTTGTGTGTGATATTATTTATGCTTCAACAGCTAAGCCTTAATATTGTTCTTAACAAGCAAAAATATGTACTTACTTCCCCAATGAAAAACTTAGTTCTTTTAAATCTTCCAAAGAAGGCTTTTGTTTCCGTAGTTTTTTATATAAAGCCAGTGGAAATGGAAGGTTGACAACGTTTAAATTCAGTAGGCATAGTCCACACAAGATCCCGAAGAGGAAATAGCTATTCTCCTCAAACTTAGGCTGAAAAATAAAATAGAAATAATTTCACAAGCTAACACAAAAATCAGCAAAGGCACCATTAGACTAATAAAGAACCAATTTTAGCTCCCTTCTCTAATTAACATCACGAGTTAGACATAGACTGAGTTTCAAAAGAATAAAAATTTCAGATTTTTTCTAAGTTATAATAAAATTTAAATTTCTCTTATAGTGTTCTTTTTACTGTTTATGTTTGTTTGAAACATACAGGATGTTCTCAAAACTCACTGTATAGTTGTGGGTGCCCTTGAATTCCTCTTGCCTGTATCTCCCAAATGTGGGGTGAAAGCCATGGACTACCATACCCAGCCTCTTGCATAATTTTTTAATATAAATTAACAATACAGAACATTAAGTAAATGATTTTTTGGTTCCTGATAACATATCTGAAATGCAGAAACAAGTGCTCAGGTGCAATTACAAAGTTCTCATTTGGAATCTTTTGGTTCTTACCTTCCAATTCATGGAGAAAAGCAACCCTGAGGAAGGAAAGTGGCTCTGTGTGTATATGCTTCAGATTAGCCGAACATATATATGCCAGATGAGTGTTACATGAATGGGGTTTCCATTTAGCAATGCAGCCCCACTGGAGGATCTTATGGGGCCCGTTTCTCACTCTGCTGCCTTACTATGTTGTCTCTTAGCGTGCAGGAGATTCTGTCTTGATGCCTTGTGCCAGGGGTCCTCCTGAGAGCTAACGAATGTCAGGAACATGCCCTTGGACTTCTAGAAGCCTAGCTGAATAGGCTTACTTTCCTTTACAAAAAACTCAAGTGGTTCATTAAAATGACAGCATCAAACCAGACTAAGGCAGCTGCTTTTGCTTTTCCTCTCTGCATCTTGTAGTGCTGCTTAGAAAAACAAAACAAAATTTCTGGACCCCAACTACAGCCAGGGGAGAAATTGTTGATAGTGTGAAATTCTGAGATTTCTACTCCAGAGACATTCTTGCTGTTAGCAGGTTCATGAGGCCCAGTAACTTGCAGAATGTTTACTCCCCTCACTCTCTATGGCTTATTTGCTCCTCAGATGGAATTTTGAGATGAGTTAGAAATAGAGATCCATAATCTGTAAAGGTTCCTCCTATCCTAGAGAGTTTTCTATCCCATAATTTGTAACCTGTACTCTGGTTGAACTTGATTTTGTTATTTTATTGAGTCATATACATTTTTAAAAAATGTGTGTGTGTGTGTGTGTGTGTGTGTGTGTGTGTGTGTGTGTTTTCCATTGAGCAGAATTGTATGAATATACTTAAAAGTGATGGCTTTGCTGGGTGTTAGGCACTTGGAAGATGGAGGCAAGAGAATTATGAGTTCAAGGCTTGCTTGCCTACATAGTAAGACATTGTACTATACAAAGTATAAAAAGATAAAAATGAAAAACATTATAGTCAAATCAACCAACTTTTCAGAATTAACAGTTACCTATATTATTCTATCACTAGTTCCTACTAATTTGAAACATGCCATATTATAATTATCAAAATTAAGGACACACCCCAAATACCTACTCCTCAAAGATTATGTAAACAATTTTAGGATACGCATGCAATAAAATATAACTCTACATTTTTAAGAAATGGAATGAATAATGGACACATGCTAATACATAGATGCACTGCAGAGTAATTATATTCAATGAAAAAAGACAGATACTAATTTGCCCATATTTAATTTCATTTATACAAAATTATAGGACTGGACTATATGGTTCACTCTATAGTGACAAGAAGCAAATTGGTGCCTGCTTAGGAAGAATGGATGCAAAAGGAGTGTGGGAGAGCCTTCGGTTAGTATTTTGGTTGAGGTGATCATTTCACTGGTGTATATGTATATCAACAAATGGGATATTTCCTGTGTTGTCTATTGTATTTCAATTACACTTCACTGATGCTAAAGTTTAATGTGTATAGTAATCACTGAGGGAATTTTACATGTGTTATGAGTTTTAATTCTGCAGCTGTTGAGTGGGGCCAGAGTGGTGTTGAATTTTGTTTTTCCTGAGCTCACCAGTAAGACCCCTAACTATTCTCAAGCATTGTCCCCTCCACATGTGCCTTGTACACTGGGGGTTAGATATGCAATAGCACACCAAAATAAGTCTGGTTTTCTATATGCTGCCAGGTCATGCCACAGCACAGCTCCTGCTCCGTGGGTGATACGGTACTACTCAAAATAGAGGAGCCAGGTTGGACAGTCCTAATCTGACACTGTCATCTATGGTTTGCCTATTGTAGCAGTTAATATGTTTTATGAGAATGACATAACTTACAATGACTGGAAACCACATGCTGGTACTCTTTTCAGGATAGATGAACATTTCATATTTGGGGTCTGTCATCTCTTCAAATATACAGTGGAAGAACTCTGCAGTCACCCCTCCACTCTCAGCACGGATTTCGTTAATAAATTCAACCTACAGGAAGAAAATGTATTTCAAAACTCTTATTTAACATATAGCTCTTTATCCTTTATGGAAAAGTTTCTGGCCTGTCCTGACCATTCTCTGATTCTCTAGAACTGCCAGACCTACACTGCTTTTCTTCCTCATACCCTATCTTCCCTCAGCTTGCGGCTAAGCGGTGAAGGCCAGGAGCCCACTGATTCTCAGGTTGTCAAGACAACGAGTGCCTGGATCCTTTAGATCGACATACTCACTGCTGGAAGAAGGAACAACGCCTTGATAGAAATTTTCACAGCCTTCAAACCCCTGAACCATTTTCCAATTATTTAACCTTGTTGTCTCTCTTCATATTATTTTTTCAGGCTGTGCAATCTCCTCTCTAATAAAAAGGTGGTTTTTTTTTTTTTTTGGTTTTTCCAGCTTCTTTTTCCAGTAAGCAGCCTTCCAGGGAGTGTGGCTAAAGTAGCTTTGTCACAAGTTTGTTGCCATAGCACTCAGGGGAAACACACAGATTAACTAGCTCCTTTTTTCAACATCTCTCTCTGCCCCTGAATCTCATGGACCAGTAGTGACTTCATTTTACCCTGCCTGTTCTGACATTTCCTTTCTGGCTAATTTAGTTTCTTCTATTTATTTATATATTTAACTTCTGTTACTGAGGATTAAATTGGACCTTCTGGGATGCTAGACAAGCCCTCTACCACTCCCAGGCATTGTGTTTTGAAGAAGAGCACCTCAATTGTTTGCTTGTCTTCTACTCTGTCTGAGAGAATGCTCCTGATGATCTTTAATCAGACTCTTAGGCCTGGCAGGACTCACAATCAGGGCCAGGATTTGGAAGGACAGTTTTGCCATGCTTGGTATATTTTTTTTAATCTGTCTTGAAGTTAACATCTTCCTTTTTAATGACTGCCATTTCCTATAGAGGAAAGAATGTTCTATTGATATCCTCACAAAGTATAAGAAAACTAGATACAAAGAGAGTCTGGTTTCTAAAATAAGATTCTATCTTTGATTTTGACTTTACTCACATGCTAAGAAATCATCTTCTCTGGTCTGAGTGCTATCCTCTAGCATCTGTTTTCTTTGGAAGTTTACCATTTACCCTCTCAGGTGGTATCAGGATATTCTATTCCTCTTTGGGACTCCAGGTTCCAGCCATTACCCACCACATTAGTCAATGTTCTGATAAACATGCAAATGGCCTGAAATGCCACACAGTAAACACACAGGCATTCACAAAAGAGTGGCTGGAATTGAAACTTACTTTGTAGAAAGTCTATACCTACAGTACGAGAGAGATTGCCTATTACACCTGCTACCTACTGAGTGCAAAACAGTCTTAGTTCTTTACTATATTTTGATTGAATTTTTTGCGTATTATTTTTCAATTTCTCTCGTTAAGGGGCTAGTATATTTTCTCAGCTTTCTGCTAGGTCTTCTTCATTAGTCTTCTTTGGCTCAAATGATATTTAATGATTGCTAGCTTCACATCCAGCACTGCTATAAGAGGAACATACTTGCTGGTCCCAAAAGGAGAAAGAACATGCAAAGTATAACTAAATGTCCTCAACTAGTATTAGCATAGTACAGCCAATACCTATGTAACTTCCATATATATCAACAAACTCAAACAAAACTCCATATGGCTGGTGATGGAGCTCACCACACTTGCTTAGCATGTATGGGAACTGTGGTTTTCTTCCTAGCATCATACATATGAACATATGTTCATAAAATAAAAAATACCCAGGAGTTCAGCTGGACTAGCACATTTGTAAAATAAATTGTTATTTTTATTTCATTAAGTACTAGGATGATTCATTATAACCATCGAGAAATGAATTAACCTGCAATTCAATATGTAATTAAGCATCCCATTTCCTTAAGGGAAAAGCGGGAACCTCTAGAAACCATGAGACTTTCATGTGATGAAACCATGCAGCTTCTTAATTAGGAATGTTCCCTCACACAATAAAAACATCTAGCAGGACATTTCTCTTTACCGTTAGTGGGTTTCTGAGGTCAGAGAGTTCAGCTTCTCTTAGTTGACGCATGGTATCTTCAACCAGGTGACTTCGCCTTATTCTCAGTGTGAAGAATTGTGATCTCAAAATTCCTTGACATTTCATGGCTTCATGCTTTTAGAAAAAGACACTTTTCAGTTGGTTTTCCTTGGACCTTTAAGACTATCTGGGCTGGCTTTAAATAAGTGGAAACATTACCTAAGGGAAAACTAATAGGTTCAAATAGTTCCAAAATGCATAGCTTTATGAGTGATTAAAAAAAAAAAAAAAGGTCGTGTTTTTGGCTGCACTTGGGGGAGAAGGGATTAGCGATGGTGTCGGCAGGAAGTCCGTGGACCCAGGTTTCCTCAGAGCAGTCATTAAACATGGAATCAGCCACACATCTGGCAAAGCGTTGGAGACGGGGCCCAATCCCAGGTGCTGCAATTCCAGCCCTTTGCAGGCCAGACCCAGATCCTTGGCATTTTTCAGCTAGTTCTGTTATCTCCTTCCTTTTCCAAGGCTACACTCCAGCAGGGAGGATGAAAGGCCCCAGCTGGGAGCTGCCTGCCACTAGCACTGGGTCCTAAGAGCTGCCATCTAGGCTGGCAGCCAGAATGGCGACCCCAGCCTCAGCCCCAGACACAGGGGCTCCAGCGGCTGACTTTGTAGGCTCTTAGCTGAGGCACTTTTTAATAGTGTCTATGAGGGATGTGGTAGACTGCATGTGCCAGTTGGTCTTTATCGAGTGTGCTGATCTAAGAAACTCAGAGCTCTCTGTAGCAAGCAGTTGGAGTGGGAGGCTCCGACATGCTCAGGAGAAAATAGGCCAGTGGTTTTCAAACTGCTTGGCAGAGTCCTGGAGTGTTCTAGGGGTTGCCTCCAGAATCCTTAAGTGGGTGAGGGAGTACAGAGCTGTGCAGGCTGGGCAATTTGCCCTCAGACAGAGCAACTCCCCTTGTAGCTGTCTTATGTATCGGGGTTCAGGGTAAGATTTAATTTGTGGTAAGGGCTTTGCTGCTGAAAGAAGTTGGAAAAACCACTGACTAGACCATCAGCTCCAACTGGAGCCTGTGCTCTTTCAAGCTCAGGGAAATTCAAGGCCATCTTGCTTATACACCAGGTTCAATTTCAAGGCCAGCCTGGGCTACCTCATTTCCCATCTTTTTACAAAAAATAATGCTAGAGGGTTTTTTTTTGTACTTATTTTTTGTTTGCTCCTTTGGTTTAGTTCTTGCTTAAGGTCTCACATGCAGCAAGCTTCCTTGAACTCACAGTACTCCTCTGTCAACCTTCTGAGAGCTGAAATCATGGGCACAACGCACAAGGCTTCACTTACATTTAATACTTCTAACAAAATGTATTTTATATCTTGCTGCCAATGCTCTATACACTTGTAATTTAAGAAAAGTATTATTGAAGCTTTACAATGTAAGAGAGTGCAATTACTGGATCAAACAAACTGTGACATCTAGTGTTCATGTGCAAGAAGTAGTGAATGGGTGTGAACATTTGAGTTACTAAAAATGTTTGTGATCCCTTAATGTCATAAGCATGATCAGTGCTGATATCAAGCATGTTAGGTGAACAATCTGCCATCAGCCTTCAGAAGTCCAGTACATTACACTGCTTTGTTCTGTGAGTAATCATGTGATAGCCTAGATTAAGCAAGAAACATTATTTTCAGAATTTTAGATAGTGACTCAGATAAGGTAAAATCAGAAATACCGCTGTGTTGAAACCTTAACAAAAGTAAGTGATGAAACATAAGTAATTTTTTATCTGTGAACAATATTAAAAGTTGGTAAGAAATCCTAAAATGGAAGAAGCATGAGATGACCCCCTAAATGATAGAGTCAGCACACACAAACTTTAGGTAACCAGAATTGGAAGATTAAAGGACCAAGTGTGAGAAGAAATTTAAACTGGCATTTTTCTTGAAATACTTTAGAAGAGGAAAACTATTAACAACTGCAAAATTTTAAAAGTGGTAGACCAACACATGTGATCAATGCTTATATCAGATGATCTTAGTGATGGGTGCCATTATCTTTATCTTATATATGTTTGAATTTTTATGACAAAAATGATAACCCATATTGGTTTGAATATCATTTGATTGCATCTCCAAAGAATCATATGAAACACTGTCTACAGTATGGTAGTAATCTACTTCTAAATTGGACTTCTGAAAGGTAATTAGGTTATAGGACAGTACCCTTTGAGGGGGATTACAATCAGCCTCACAGAGTAGGTTATTCCTTATGAGAACAGGTTGTTATAAAGTGAGGCCATCCAACACAATTGGCCCCCTCAACACGTGAGAGAGTTACTTTATGCTTCTTATGTGTTAACGCTAGTGCTGAGAGAACTGAGGAGTGAGGATAGGCACATGTGGATTCCTACATCACGTTGTTGAACTTTAAAGACTCTGAGTTAAATACATCTCTTTATAAAGTATACAGCCTCAGTTATTTTGTCATGGCAACCAAAGCATACATACCCTGTGTTTGAAAAATGAGTAAAAATGTATTAATTTAATTTTGGATGGCAAATCAAAGCTAAATAGAAAATCGCTGAAGTACAAAAGGCATTCTGCAAACATCTAAGGAAAAAAAAAAAGAAAGAAAAATAAGTAAACAACAATTTTGACAATGAAAAGAAAAATAACGTTTATTCTTTTTCTTAATCTCATCAATTTATTTACTACTAGGATCTTCTGAATCTCTTCCTAAGAATCTAATTACCAAGAAGCACCTCCCTTCCTCTTGTCCCTGTCCGCCTGCTTGTTTGTCTGTCTGTCTTTTCTTCTTTGTTATTGAGACAAAATGTTATACATCCCAATCTGAACTGAAATTCACTATGTACCAGAGGATCACCTTGCACTTCTTTTTAAAAGTTATTTTTAAAATTTAAATTATGTTATCATTTTAAGTAGATGGGCATTTTATTGTTGCATGTGTGTCTGTACTCCAGATGTGTTCAGTGTCTGCACTGTCCAAAGATGCCACAAAGGGCATCTATCCTCTTGAACTGGAGTTGCAGACAGTTGTAAGCCACCATTTGGGTGCTAGGAATAGAATCCAGGTCCTCTGGAAGAGCAACCAGTTCTCTTAAACAGTGAGCCATCTCTCCAGCCCTGACCTTGAACTTCTGATCCTCATTTCTCGGCTGAAGTGTAGAGATTATAGGCCTGCAATGTCATACCTGCTTTAGAATTCAAGCTTCCATTTATGCTAATTAGGTGCTCTACCAACTGAGCCGCATAGCTCTTAGAGGCACATTTATAAGAAATTACATTTGTCTTGTGAGCAAAAACTTAAAAATATTTAAGCTTCCAATGGCCATGCAATTTAGTTAGTTTAGTATTATAATTGACCTTTAAAATTTTTTTATTATGAATAAAGTCACATATTCTATCTGTGTGTATCCTTATTCAAGGTCCCTTCCCCCTCCCACCCCCTCCAGTCACTCTCTCTTCTCCACATCTCCACATCTCCTCCCCAGCATGGGCAGAAGGTCCCAAGGTCCCAATATTGCTCAGTTCAGCATCCACTCCAGGCAAATCCAGTTTCCTCACCCCAACATCGAGACTGAGTCAGGTGTTCCTCTAGAGGGAGTGGGATCCAAGGAGTCAATCCAAGGTGTTTCAGATCCCAAGCTGTTCAGTGGTTGTGGTTTGCAACCACTTTTTTGCTTTGCTTTTTGCTTTTTTGTTTAGAGATAATTGACATTTTTTTTTAAATTTAGGGATAGTACAGCTGCTCACATGTCCTGCTTTATGTCATGAACATTCTCACAAGGTGTCATACTTACCAGGGTCAGCATTTGATTTTCCATAATGATGTTCAAGATGGTAGAAAGTTCATCTATGATGAAAATACTTTCTGGAAGTTGACAGTTAGCCTTAAAGAGAACATGACCTGGAATTTCACTTTCTATCAATAAATGACATAATGTGTGATAACCACATTTTTATGCATGTCTAAATATACATTTGTCAGTGATGAAGTAGGGTTGTTTCACACAAATTGAGTTGGATAGGGTAACCTTCATTCAACCTATTTGACTGAAAAATCAAATTTTGTCACTCAAGGATTTTCCATCCACATGGTATTTATCAGTCATTAAAAAATTCTGGCTTATCCATAATGTCTTTTCTAGTGATAATCCCTCTGTATATTTGCAGGACAGTTAATTTTTCCTTTACTTACATCTACAAGTAGTAGCTGAATGTCAGTTTGTTTGTGTGTGTCTTTCTTACTTTTTAAATTTCACATGTATATATTTGTAATAATTGACAAAATATTGTATGCATTCCAAAAATACAATCCATTTAAGGTAATTGGGGCATTTTACAAAGATCTCAATAAATTCAATTAAAATAAAAAATAATTTTGTGGGGGACTTCATTCCATGTCAGAGTAACAGTAGGAACATGGTGGTGAGAAGCCCTTTCCAATAGGAAATGTTAGGGACAAACCTCAAAGAAGGTGACACACGTTCTCTAAAAGAGGCCTATGGTGACAAAAGAAACTCTTAAAACTATACCTTCCAAGAGCAGATAAATGTAAGAACTCCTGGGATGTAGCCTCAGAGGCAGCCTGCTCGGACCTCAAGCCAAATTCTTGCCAGGCCTTTAAACTAAGATCCTTATAACTATAAGAATAAATTGCTGCTGGCTTGCTTAGCTAAAAACTTTTTAAAAATGCTGTTACATATGGCTTACTATACAGACAGTAATCAGCAAATAACATTTTAAATAAAGACAGTAAATATTTTGTGCTTGGGCCCGTATAGTTTCTCACAGCTATTCAACCTGGACATTTGGTATCACTCAGGATCAAGGAAGCCACAGGCAATACAAAAGGAGGCCAACAAGAATAAAGGTTCTGTTGAAGGTTTATCTTCAGGAGGCCAGAGAGATGACTCAGAGGCTAAGAACATTGACTGCTCTTCTGGAGAACCTGAAGGAATTGAGTGCAATTCCCACTACCACATGATGGCTTACAATCATTTGTAACTACACGTTTATGGGTCCAGCGCCCTCTTCTGGCCTCCGCAGATATTGCCACACAAGTGGTGCACAGACATTCATGCAGGCAAAACACATATAAATTAAAAATAAATGTTTGTTTGCAAAACCAAGAAGCTGTCTGCAGGTATGAACTACCCACTTGTGCCTAGATGTGTAGAAAGTAACCACACATCTAGGAGACTTTTTTTTCTAATTAGCAGTGATGTAAGGTTTACACCAAGGGTTCCCAGAAAAAATAATGCTCAACTATCAATAATTTCAGTAAGCACACATCCACAGCTTTTTTTTGTACTATATACAAAAATATAGTAAATGTACTATTCTTAAGTTGTACGATTATGTGCACAGAAATTCAAAAGTAGATCAAAAGATTAGTATTAATGGGTGAATTAAACAAGAGTTCTATAAACTAATAAAAATGATTATTAATTTAAGTTTCAGAAGAAAAGGCTATAGCTTAATTAGTAGTGTTTGCCTAGCACAAAGTGCTGAGTCAGTCCTCAGCACCACATGGAACCAAGAGGTGTAGCTCACCCATGCTATCAGTTATTGGGACACAGAGAAACTTCAGAAGTTCAAGGTTATCTTCAATTTCTTAGTGAACTTGAGGCCAGTCAAGGGGATATGAGGCCTTGACATTGGGAGAGGCAGTAACAAAAAGATCACAGAGAGACAGAGAGATATTTTATCAAAATTTAAAACTGTGAGATACACACACATAATGACTGAATATGTTAATGCACAAAATCTATTTCTCTGATGTCTACAAGAAACCCATCATAGTTTTAAAGATAAGTCTACCTTAAAGTAAAAGGATTGGGGTTTTTAAAGTATTGCAAGTAAATGGGTAGAGGAATTGAGCAGGCATTGCTATCCTAATATATGGCAAAGACTTAAAACTAAAACTAATCAGAAGAAATAAAAGAGGACACTTTTATTTAGAAGAACATATTGCAATCTTAAGTGTGTGTGTACAAAACTATTATAAAGTATTTAATGTCATAAGAAGCACACTACTGGAATTAAACATACAGATTAACACTAACCCAAGAATAATAGGTAATTTCAATACCCTCATTTTTTAAAAAAGAGAGTTAATCTGGACACAAAGAAACAAGAAACATCATCATTAAATGATGACATACATTAAATGGATTTAACAGACATCTATAGAATATTCTAACTTCCCCCAAAATATACGTTCAATTCAGCCATCCATGAAAAACTGTCTAGAATAGACGATATCCACACAAAATAAATCATAACGAATTCAGATAAATAAAATAATTCTGTTTATCCTGTCTGGTCACATGCAATAAAACTTAAAATTGACAGCAAATAATTCTTTAGCAAGTACATAAACTCATGGAGACTAAACAACCTGTTAATGTATGATAAATGAATCAAAGAAAAGGAAATCAAAAAAATTCTGGAGATAAACAATTGAAAAAATAACACCCGACCTCTGAACACATTAGAAGGAAAATAAATAGAATAGAAACAACCAAAACAGTACAAAGTATCAACTAATTTAAGACCTGGTTCTTTGAGAAAAATAAACAAAATCAACAGACCCTTGCCTCAACTAACCAAAATAATGAAAGAAATGATTCAGACTAACACAATCAGAAATGAACAGAAATGTCACAACGTATATCAAAGACATTCAGAACAGGATTAGGGAATATTTGAAAACCATCTGTCCATCTAATGATTGAAAAAAAGCAAAAATAAATGCATAAATTTGTAAGTTGAAACACTAGCTAGAACAATAAGACAAGGGTATTTTTCTTTATTGTAAAGGAATCGGGGTTCACCCCACCCCTAGAGCCCAGTTTGCTAAGACCTCTGCCTTATATTACCCCACTATCCTATGTTGACTCATGTCTGGCTTCAACTGGCTCTGGGGAAATACATTCAGTCTGGTAGCTAATCAGGGTTCTACCTGACCACAAGCAGAAACTGTTCTTGCTATTTTCAGTCAGACAGACCCCTAACACAGCGGACAGAACCCTGATACCACAACCATAATTGCTGACCAGATGTCATAAGCCAATCATAAAATAATTCCTGTATCAAGAAGGGTCTATACTCAAACACTTCAAAGTACACTTAACCACAGCTAGAATTCCCCCAAGCAGGCTTTACAAAAAGCCTTACCCTCCTCTGGGGTCAAAACCATTTTGGGTGGGTCCCAACATGCTGTTTTTTCTGTTCCAATAATAAAGCTGCTTTTTGCAATTGCTTATCATGTATCGCCTGGTCATTTGGAGCAATCTAAGGATCCAACATTAGTAAAGGGTAAAAAATAGGAAAAAAAGTGAAATCATTCCAATTTGCAGATTATATATGTGTATCAAAAGCTAGACCAGAAAAGTTGTAGAATTTCAGGAAAGTAGCAAGATTACTAACATTTCTGTAAGCCCTTCAATCTGTGGGAGTAGACAGGCTTTGTCCGGACCGCCCCCAACCAACAGGCCCCACCCATAGAACACTACTGGTCAGCCTCTCAAAACAGAGGTAGCCAAGCTCCACCCTACAGAGTAAAAAGCCAAGATCAGGCCAGAAATTCTCACCAATTCTAGGCTATCTGAAGCTTCTCAAGAAACCTGCCTTCTCCTCAGTTCTTTGCTGCTTCTCTAAGTGGAGATAGTCACCCTATTGTGTTTTCCATAGTAAATCTCTTCTGTGAAGTTTGTTGTGCTTAGATAGTAGGGGCAGCTTTCCCAGAAGCACACAGAGACTCCTGTGCTTGAGACCTCTGACTGCCGCAGGCTCCACCTCTAAACTACTCTGGTGACCAGGCCTGACCCCTCAAGGAGAGCCAGGTCCCAACCGTGAGGTGCTCCAAAGACCAGGCTCACTCCAGCAGATTTCTCTAATGACTTTTATGGGCATTCCCTAAGAGCTCTATTAGCACTCCTAGCTTTATGAAGCTAGAGAGTGGTTATACCCTGCCCAGCAAGGAAAAAAAAAAAAAAGCACCAAACCTTGAGCTTGTCCCAAGATTGGGCTACATAATCCCTCCAATCTCAGGCCTCCCTGGAAAGCCCCCCATACACACCCCAGAAACCTGAAGTAAATTCCGCCTGTGCCCAATTCTCTGTTGCTTCTGGTTTAAATGGAAACAGCCACCCTCTTGGGTTTTCCCTTCCCAATAAAACTTTTGCATGAGGTTTGTTGTGCAAAGTGACTTTGTAGTATTTCTTAGCTCCCAACTTCCAGGACATCTCTCTGCTCAGAGTTGTAACAGTTATTTTCTATAACCAACAAGCATGCTGAGTAAGAGGGAATGCACATACTCCTACTAACAATAGCTTCAAAAATAAAACTAACTATCAAAGAATAAACCTAACCAAGGAGGTAAAAAAACCACTACAATAAAAAGCTTTAGATCTCTGAAGAAAGAAATAAAGACAATTAGAAATGAAAACACATCCCATGCTCATTAATGTTGTGGTATGACTACTCTGCCCAAATCAATTTGCAGATCCAATGCAATTCCAAATCAAAAACTTCACAAAAATAAAACAAAATCCTAAAACACATATAGATCCTGAAAAGATCCCAGATAGCCAAAGTAATTCTGAGCAAAAGGAACAATGTCAGAGAGATTACCATTCCGGATCTCAAAATCTATTGCAGAGCCACAGTAATCAAAAACAGCCTGGTTTAAGCACAGGACAGACATGTAGACCAATGGAACAAAATAAAAAAAACCTAAAGAAGAATTCACATAATTACATCAATGTGATATTTCACAAAGATATCAAAAACATGTTGGGGAAAAGACAGCATCTTCAACAAATGGTGCTGGGGAAACTGAATGTCTACACACAGAAGAATCAAAATAGACCCATACCCACCATATTTCCCAAATAATAACTCAACCTAGATAAAAGACTCCGTCAAATCTGAAGCACTAAAACTGATGGAAGAAAACATTTGCTGTATTCTACAAGATACAGGCATAGGGGAAAACGTTCTGAATAGAACTCTTTATTTGCCTTGGAATTAAGACCATTAACTGAGAATTGGGATCTCATAAAACTAAAAAATGCTTTCAGTTAAGAAACTCAGTAAAGTGAAGAGGAAACCCATGAAATGGATCTGACCGGAAAGCCTCCTCTTGGGGATCTAGGTTTTATAGTCTCAGGACATACTATGAAAGCTGCCAAGAAAGGTAGGCAACCAATAGTTTTACTCAACTGTAATTCCTATGGTTCACAACTATGCCAAATATGGCAAGATACCTTTATACTCGAATCTTGGCAGTAACCAGCAGCTCTCAAATTGGACTTAAGGCTCATTCAACAGTAGGGAAATCATGCCTGGTACTGGAAACCTAGACAACTTCCCAGGGCTAGTGAGGTTAGCATCTTAGAGAAGAACCTACTACTTCCACTTTACTAGGCCAGTATAATTCCCAGCAGCATTCTAAATACCTATCCTTGTATCCACCTGTAATTGTAATCCTTAAGTCTCATCAACAATGCTTCTCATTGTAGCAGATGTAGACCACTACAGAAAACTACAACTGACTAAAATACAGAGTACAACTGATCTTGTGTAGATCCATGGATATATCTACAATGTCTATACCTGAGTTTCAGAGAACACTCTGAAAGAGGGGTTTGAAAGATTATAAAAGAGAGAGGACCACGAAGCCTGCTGTATGATTGTGTTCATAGAAACGACAGGGAAGCTTCACCCATGATATCTCAATAATAAGGTTGCCTAAAGATGTCTGAGCAATTACAAAACCAATAGACATGCTATTGTGGAAGGTGGAAATGTCATAGTGTCCCACTCCTATAAGAAAGACTATAATTAAGCTAAGGACTGCTGAGAGAATTCGTTATCTCCAGGAATGATAGCCCTAATTGGTTATCTAATACTAAATGTCCAGCCCTGGAATTATAGACATAGAGGCAGCACTAAATGGACTCAACAAGTTGACTTCATACATATATGCATTCACACACTTATGTAACAAAAATAAAGAAACCATGAATTTGAGAAAGAGAAAGTTGGGGAAACATGGAAGAAAGGGAAGTGGAAAATGATATAATAATATTATAATTCAAAATATTTTTAAAGTGTAAGCTGGAGAGAAGGCCTAGTGGTTAAGAGAACTGGCTGCCCTTCCAAAGATCCTGAGTTTAATTTCCAGCAACCACATTGTGGCTCACAACCATATGTAATGAGATATCTGGTACCCTCTTCTGCTGGAAGTCATACGTGAAGGTAGAACACTTGCATACATAATAAATAAATCATTAAAACTACTTTTTAAAGTGTTTAACCAGCCGAGACCTAAACAATTATTGTTTAATACATTGATATATACATTCCTTTAGAGGAAACCTTACCTTATGCACATTTTTCATCACTTCTAAAAGAACTTTAACATCAGATAGATGTTCGAATTTTGAAAGTGGATCTCGCAGCTGAGTGATGGCTATGATAGCTTTCTTTAGGATCTGGACCAGTATATTCAGAGAAGAAACTTCCAAAGATGCCCAACACTTTTCTGAGGATGTGAAAATCAAATATGATCAATACATTTTCCCTCTTAGCCCTTAAATTTTGACATTTCTGCTGGGTAATTTAAAACATATCTGCCATCATAACCATGAAATAATTCTTCTATGGATATTATCACACACAACATACTACTCAACAGATGTAGGGGAAAGCTTTATTCTGAAAAAAAATCATTAAAATTAAAGATCTCAAACTCAGAATTTGAAGAAATGTGCGAGTGGCTTTTATTTATGATTAGTTGATTGGCCATGGTTTTCTTTGCATTTGTTTTTATTCGATCTGATGTTTCTGAGATAGGATATTGTTATGTAGCCCAGGGTGGCCCTGAATTTCTGCCAGGCTTCTTGCATCATCATTTGCATGATGACATTAAGATCATATGCTGACTTCATTACATTCAAACTACCAATGTCAAATAGCTGCAAAATTCTAAAACTATACAGATGAATATACAACCAATATTATTGATGCTTACCTAAAAAATAAATAACTACTGTTTTCAAATTTTATAAACAACTGTAACAAGCACATACACTCATTTTAAATAGCAGACACTTTATTTTTAACATTACTGAGATTATACTGGATTTTGGTGCTTTGAAATAGGACTCCTCACACAATTACTTTGGTAAGTACTAAAATTCCAGTTAAGTGACCCCCAAAATTCTACCAGGGAACTCCTGCAGCTCATGAACACATTCAGCAATGTAGCAGGGTCCAAGATCAACTCAAAAAACATCAATAGCTCTCCTATACACTAAAGATAAAAGGGCTGAAAAAGAAATAAGAGAAACATCACCCTTTATAATAGCTGCAAATAGCATTAAATACCTTGGGGTAACTCTAACCGAAGAAGTAACAGATCTGTTTGACAAAAATTTTAAATCACTGAAAAAAGAAATTGGAGAGGATATCAGAAAATGGAAAGCTCTCCCATGTTCCTGGATAGGGAGGATCAACATAGTAAAAATGGCAATTCTACCAAAAGCAATCTACAGATTCAATGAACTTCCCATCAAAATCCCAACACAATTTTTATAGACCTTGAAAAATTTCATTTGGAATAACAGGAAACCCAAAATTGCCAAAACAATTCTGCTCAGTAAAAGAACCTCAGGAGGCATCACCATCCTCAACTTCAAACTATACTATAGAGCTACAGTAATAAAATCAGCATGGTACTGGTATAAAAACAGACGTAGATCAATGGAATCAAATCAAAGACCTGCACATTTACCCACACACCTATGAACACCTGATCTTTGACAAAAAGGCCAAAAATATCCAATGGAAAAAAGATAGTATTCTCAACAAATGATGTTGACATAATTGGATGGTAGTATTTAGAAGAATGCAAATACATCTAAACCTATCACCCTGCACAAAACTCAAATCCAAGTGGATCAATGACCTCAACATAAACTGAGTGACTCTGAACTTGATAGAAAAAAAAGTGGGAAATACCCTCCAACGCATTGGCACTGGTAACAACTTCCTAAATATAACACCAGTAGCACACTATTGAACACTAATAACGACAATTAATAAATGGAACCTCCTGAAACTGAGAAGTTTCTACAAGGCCAATGCCACAGTCAATAAGACAAAATGACCACCTACAGAATGGGAAAAGATCTTCACAACCGTACAACTGATAGAGGACTGATTTCTAAAATATATAGAGAATTCAAGAAAGTAGAGCCCCAAGCCCTAAATAACCCAATTAAAAAATTGGGCTCAGAACTAAAAAGGGAATTTCAACAGAAGAATTACAAATGGCTGAAAGACACTTGAAAAATTGCTCAACAACTTTAGCCATCAGAGAAATGCAAATAAAAACAACTTTGAGATGCCACCTTACACCTGTCAGAATGGCTAAGATCAAAAACACAGATGACAGCCTACGCTGGAGAAAATGGGGAGCAAGAGGAATATTTCTTCATTGTTGGTGGGAGTGTAAGCTTGTTCAGCCACTCTGGAATGCCTTATGGCAATTTCTCAGAAAACTGGGAATCAGTCTCCCCAAGAACCCAGCAATACCACGTCTGGGTGTGTACCCTAAAGATGTACATTCGCACTCCAAAGGCATTAGCTCAACTATGTTCATAGCAGCGTTATTTATAATAGCAAGAACCTGGAAACAACCTGGATTCCCCTCAACTGAAGAATGGATTAACAAACTGTGGTACATCTATACAATGGAGTACTACTCAGCAGAAAAAAAGGCATCTAATATTTGCAGGCAAATGGATGTTTTTGATTTGGAGAATATCCTTCTGAGTGAGGTACCACAAGCCCAGAGAGATAAGCAACTCACTCATTAGTGGAGTTTAGACAGAAAGGAAAAAAAAAAAAAAGCAAAGAACATCCAAGCTGCAAAACTCAACATCTGAAAAGCTTGGGATCAGAAGGAACACCTAACCCTGACTGAATATTAGGATGAGGAAATCGGGCTTGCCTGGAGTTTGATCCACGTTGGAACTTCTTGCCTTTTTGGGGGAGGAGATGGGGGAAGCG
>PVIH01010573.1:25377-74510 GCA_004025045.1 Sigmodon hispidus
AAAAAAAAAAAAAAAAAAAAAAAAAAAAAAAAAAAAAAAAAAAAAAAAAAGTTAAAACGTTTAAAATAAATTACCAAGTTAATGCAATTAAATGGCATTACCTAGATGCATACCACACAGATCATGAACTGAAGTATACAAGATATTTAGTGCACTTATAAATAAGCATGTTTTCACATAATGTAAGTGATAAAATAAATGCAAACTATATTGTACCAGAAAAATAAAATTAAAAAAAAAACAAGATATTTAGTGCATTCCATATTCTGAAAGTAAAATTTATCATTTAACAAAGGCTTAGGGACAATTAAAAACTTATTAGTAAAAATAAAATCTAACCTCCATAATCTATATGGGCCAAAGATTTACACATTAAAAAGTGTAATCGGAACAAAATTTTGACAGTTTTAGAAAGTTAGGTGAACTCAAAACCTTGCTAAATGAGCCAGGAACATGGGATGTTTTCTTGAGTGTAAAATAAAAATGTTGTTCTCATTAAGGTAGAAAGAACAGTGACCATGAAGGGATGATGTCTAACACACAAGGTACAAGTGTGCAGTTGGAAGACTTCCAACATCCCAATATTGTAAAGCAATTAATAACTAATTGTTTAAAAACAGCCAGAAGAGAGACTTTCAATTGTCCCAACAGAAAGAAGCAATAAATGTTTGAGATGATACATATGTCAGTTACTTTGATCTGATTTGTACACATTGTAAAATGTCCTACTGAGGTTGAAGAGATGGCTCAGCAGTTCTCATGGATGGCTGAATTTGATTGAAAGCACTCACATGGCACTCACAAACATCTGTGACTCCACTTCCAGGGGATTCAGCATTGTTTTCCGGCTTCCTTGGCCGAGATGTGAGTATTGTGCACACACATACATGTAGACAAAACACCGTGCACATAAAAAATTGAAAAGTGTCATACTGTACTCCACAAATATCTATATATAATATAAATATATAGATATCAATTAAAATATCTTTAAAAATAAATAAAAATGATAGTATGATGGGTTTGGAATATAGCTCAGTAGCAGACTGTCTGCCTAACATGTGTAAGGTACCAGATTCAGTCCTTAGCACCATATGTACACAGAGGTGAAAATTATAATAGGAACATGGGACATTTCTCTTAAAATTTAAGAGTGAGGAGGTCTTTTGAAATGTGACTCCTAGATCTAGAAAAGAAAAGCACTTTTTGAGACAGTGCCTTATGTAACCCAGGCTTCATTATTTAGCCAAGGCTGGTCTTGAATTCCTGGTCCTCTTTCTCTACCCTCCCCCCCAAGTGTTGGAACCATACATGTTCACTCTTACATCTAGAAAAATCTCTTGGAAAAAGTGAAAATGCTGAAGCTGGACAGATGACTCTATGGTGAAGAGTCACCTGAACCCAGGTTCAGTTCCCAGCACCTGCGTGATGATTCACAACTATTTGTTATCTTCAGTTCCGGAGCATCTGATATTCTCTTCATGCCCCCATTAACTCTGGTACACATTCAATACACATAAAATTCACTGAAAGTACACACACATAAATTTTTTATATTAAATTAAAAAATTGTTCCTTCACCTGACTCACTCTTGAGGGAGGGGGGACAAAACTGGATTTGCCAGGAGTGGAGACTGAACTAAGCAATATTGGGGCAGTGGGACCATGGGACTGCGTGCAGCCTGCCCAGGGATGGGATGGGAATTTATGGAGAAGAAAGAATGACCTGATGTGGTGGGAGGGGGAAGGGACCTTGAATAAGGATATACAGGGATGGAAAAAAAAATTCAGAGGGAAAGCTGAACACAAAGTAAATATATGTGTAGCAATCTTATTTGCATTATCACCCTTGATAAGTCATGCTTATGATTTTATCTTCTTTATAGTTATTGTTAACTTATAGCATTTTAAATTCATTTTACTGTTTTTCTTGATAAATACAAAATAAATAAGGAAAAAATAAAATAAAAAAATTGTTCATTCAACCGATATAAATGCATGTAAAATTTAATAATTCAATCCTGTAATTGTGCATTGAATTTGCATTTTCTCACGTGTGTAAGCTTATATACATTGAAGAAGTACATATCATTACTATTACATAGGAAGGAGAACGTAAGCAATTGTCCATAGCACATTCCATGTTCTGGATCAGAGTTGGGTCCCCCAGGCCTGTGCACTGCCAATATGAAAATGATGGGAACTTTAAGAGTTGGCTTAACATAATCCTTAAGCAACACTTGGTAGTTCTGAAGAGAGCTTGCTATAAATTGTGTGTGTGTGTGTTGTATATGCACAAATGTGCCCACATTTGTGTGAACATGCACAGAGGGCAGAGCAAGATGTGCACTGTCTTGATTTATCATTCTTTGTAGATCCTGGAGCTAGTGTACTAGCCAGCAAGCCTTAGCTTTTCTCCTCTTTCTGTTCCTCACAGCTCTGGGGTTACAGGTGCACACAGCCATGACAGCTTTAAATGTGGGTGTTGAGGATTGAAATATGCACACTTATCTAATTAGTCATTTCCCCAACTATCATAACATGGATTCTTGATGTTTACACACAAAACTTAGAGTCTATAAACTCCTTCTTAGATGCTACAGGGATTGTTTATAGTTCACACACACACCTTTGTATTTTAAGCATCAGATCTTCAACATTCATTTAAAATTATAAAAACATAATTTTTAGTAAAATAACTGATAAGTTTAACCTTGATCTCCACTCTTTATCAAATGTTTTTAAAACTGAGCAAAAATTTTAAAATATAATTTACTGTGATTGGACACAGGATGGTCTACAAACTCTAATGCTAACGTCCTATCTGCATCTAAGAACAACACTTGCTCTGTGGATTGAGAGTTTGGTTTTTTGGTTAATTTTTGCAAAACTTTATATGCCATGCACTCAAATAGGTACTGTAAAATCTATTGAATATTTGCTATAATTTCTGCCTCAAAAGTGAATCTACTGAATATATTATAAAATAATATAAAACTCACTCAAGAATGCTAATGATTCCTCATTCATTTTACAAATAGCCTTTGCAAATTCAATTGTCAGGGTCTTCCAGTTCTTAGGATCCTGCATCACAGGACATTCAGGGAGCAAAAGAAAAACCAACAGAGCTTCTTGATGACGAGAATGATATGGAAGATCTCTGAGTAGATTTTCCTCAAGACATGTTGTTATCTGTGGTCAAAGGGGGGGGGGACAAAGAACAAGGCTGGGGTTATAGAAGACACAGTATTGTGAATGAGTACAGGCTATGACTGCAGCTCATTCCACTATCTTCCAATTAGGAAATTCATTTAAGCCCGTCTGGAGCCTATTGATAAACATTCCACGTACCTTTGAGGTAGAACTCATTTGAGCTATTTCTCATTTCATTTTAGGGTACATGAAGGAAATGAAGTGAAATCACATATAAATGAACATACACAGTAAACAGTTGGTTTGAAACTAATACAAAGTCCTCTAGAAACAATTCCAGTGGCACATGTGTGGAGTACATTACTCAGAAGGCTGATATGGGGATTACTTGAGCTCACAAATTCAAAACCTATTTGGGTAAGAGTTTGCCTAGTGTGCACGTAGCATTGGTTTGACCCATAGCACCACAAAAGGCATATCTCTGTATGTTGTACATACTTGTATAAGTATGACTATACAACATACAGAGATACAGAAAAAAGGATAAGAAGTTCAAGATCACCTAAAGAGATGGAGGCTAGTTCATAATACAGAGACCATGTCTCAAAAAGAAAAAAGAAAATGGAAGAAAAGACTGTCTCCCTCTCTCCTACAGAGACACATACAAAATCCACTTTTGTCTTAATGTTTTTCATAGCCAACATAGCTCTGAATCATTACTTATTAAATTCAGGGATAAAGTTTTAAGGTAAAACACATACATAAAAATAACAGTAAAAATAATAGGAGATTTGGTGGTGGTGGTCCTTATTTTGTTTTGGAAAACTAATGTGTGTTTCTGTGGACTCAGGGTGGCCTGAAGCTCTTGAGCCATTGAGCTTTTTGCCTCAATCTCTCAAGTGCAGAATTGCAGGCATGGGCCACTATGTTTATTTGTATGGTCATCTTTATATTTGTTCGAATATTTATTGAGTGTGGATCATGTGCCAAGTGATCATATATGTATCATTCTAATAATTGTGCAAAGTAGTTTTTGCTCTTTTTCCTTCATTCCCCAACAGATGGAGAGGAAGAAACTCCATTAAAAGACAATAGAGAAAGAAAGCCACCCAATTTAAGATAGTTCAAACCTGAATCTATCTGATGGAAAGTCAGCCTTGCAGAGAAACATTTTGTCCTATGTCCACCTTACTGACTTTTTTCGTTTTCCTTCTAGTGTCACAGCAGATGGCCCGTCTCAACATCCCCTGGAGTTGAGTGCAGCCTTGTGAGTGAGTCCTAACTTCAGGATGTGAAGGTGGTAAGAAATCCTTTCAGGTATGGCCTCTCATGTGAGCAAACCCAGAAGATCCAATAAAGGATTTTATAGCCTTAGAGTCTTGAGACATTGGAATGAAGCCCACATAAAGAAAAGAGCAAAAGAAAAGAAGAGAAAAGGAAAGAAAGAAAAAAGTTCAGAAATTGCCTCCTCCTCCTCTGCCCCTCATTGGACTTCAGTGAGAGAATTCAATCTTCACTGGATTAGGTCCTTGAGGTTCAGAAGTTGTCTGCCAGAGTATCAAGCATTACTTTTCCATCTAGTGAATCCTTGCTTCCTTAACTATAGCATCTGCCTATACATGACATAGACCTAAGTAAGATGACATATGTGGCAATACTGTGTGAAATTCTGCATGTTATTTTACTACATTTAATATTAAATTGTTGTTTTCTTTTTAAATTTAAATTTTTATTTTATTTTACTTTGGAGACAGGGCCTCATGTAACCGAGGCTAGCCTCAAATTTGTAACACAGCTGACAATGACCTTAAATTCTTTGAATTTCCTGGCTCTACTACTGGAGTGCTGTAATTACAGATGTGTTTCACCATGCCCTGTTTTTCTGGGGTACTAATATCTGTGATTTGCTAATAGATGTTATAAAGAAAAACTCATCACAATGTCAATAACTCTAAGAAAAATGAATATTAAAGTTAGACTTCTTTCAGTATATAATATCATGGAGTCTTGGATTTAGTAGTGAGCATCATGACTTATAATAATGTGCAACATTTCCCAAGGGATTTCATAAAGAACCATAAATTTGTAGTTTCCTTTCTACACAGTTCAAAATCACAGACTTTAAAGACAAACTAAAATTATAGGTAAAGAAAATGTTTCCCCAAAGATGAGAAAGAATAAGTTCATAGCAGATTCATCAAAAAGTACACCCAAAATTCATCTCAAAATAGATATTTGTCCTTTAAACCACTCACCAGAGAGTATAATGCTTCCTAAACATGCATTGCTAGATAGAGGCTTTATGTCTCAGTACTACTTTCCTTATATTTAAAACAAAAGATTACATACATCGAGAATTTAATGGTTTTAAAAAAATAAATGCTACCACCTATCACAATGTCTGGACTATAGTACCTACATAATAGAGACTTGCTCCCTGTTTAGCTCCATTCACAGGTTCTTACCACCTACCTTCCACCAAAACTAAAGTGCTATTGTGTTATTTCTATAAATAAGTGTTGGTTATGCTGTATCTCAAGTAAGTCAAATAAATAGCGGCTGTTACCAAGGAAGAAATCCATTTCACTGAAGTTAACTTCTTGAAGACATTCCTTGCCATTGTTAGGTCCACATCGATTAAATTATTCTTTCTGGCATCTCTATAAACACAATAAACATTAAAAACACATAAACAGATGAAAAAGGAACATTTTAAAACTCAATAAGGTATTATTTGGTTTTTATCTTACTATGCACAAAATACTAACTTTGCGTAAAGCTTACCTCCTTTCAAAATAATAGACTGGAATGACCCAGAAATGTATAGATGTGTTCTTGTTAAAATGGAATAAACAATAGCTTCTTATCTCTATGTTAGCAACATCAAGTGTGGGCTGCAATTTTAGCAGCACTTTGTTTTATCTCCCTCAGTATATGTTTTTGACAAGCTTTACAATACTATACATGGATTTGCTTCTATGGAGTGGGTCTCAAATCCAATCAAGAGAGCAAACCCAAACAGTAGTGCTCCACTGCCCAAATGAACGTATGTTGAAAAGCAGACTGTAGCTTGTCGGATTCACAGTTGGGTAAGATAAGTTGCTTATCTTTTCTTCCCTACAAGCCTACATTGCCCTTCTGAGGCTATGAAACTAGCCAGTAGGAATGAGTTTTACAATTCAGATTCAACTTCATTTCTCAAAATCATGCCACCAAGGCAGGTGGTCTTTGGCAACAGAATCTTATCATCATTTAGTTGTAGTGGTGATCTTTTTCTTAAAAATTAAAATGAAGAGTCTGAGATTCAATGACACAGTCAATAAGACAAAATGACAGCCTACAGAATGGGAAAAGATTTTCACCAACCCTACAAGTGACAGAGGATTGATCTGTAAAATATATAGAGAACTCAAGAAACTAGAGCCCCAAACCCTTAATAACCCAATTAAAAACATGGTTGAGAACTAAAAAGGACATTCTCAACAGAAGAATTACAAATGGCTGAAAGATACATGAAAAATTACTCAACATCTTTAGCCATCAGAGAAATGCAAATCAAAACAACTTTGAGATACCACATTATACCTGTCAGAATGGCTAGGATTAAAGGCACAGATGACAGCCTATGCTGGAGAGGTTATGGAGCAAGGGAAACACTCCTCCACTCTTGGTGGGAGTGTAAGCTTGTTCAGCTACTCTGGAATGCAATATGGCAATTTCTCAGAAAACTGGGAATCAATCTCCCCAAGGATCCAGCAATACCACTACTGGGCATATACCCTAAAGATGCACATTCGCACTCCGAAGGCATTAGCTCAAATATGTTCATAGCAGCATTATTCGTAATAGCAAGAACTTGGAAACAACCTAGATGCCCCTCAACTGAAGAATGGATTAACAAACTGTGGTACATCTACACAATGGAGTACTACTCAGCAGTAAGAAAAATGATATCCTAAACCAAATAAGAGAGGAATTAGATTTTCCTCTGTAGCTATATGCAAAAACCAGAATGAACATGATCTCATTTCTTCATTGATCTCACTCTGCAGGAACTATAAAATGAACTCCTGGTTTGTAAATAATAAAGCAATATCAGGCATAGCTAATCAGCTGTAGATATAAATAGCATGAATAAAACATCATTTTCTCCAACAAGACAACAAATGAAAGAATATGAGAGTTAGTTTATAAAATGAAAAAAAATCATTTATCAACCAGAGAATTCTTTATATTGGATTCTGTGTGTTCACAAAATTTATGTTCAACCTGGTTCTAAAATTTTCATTTTAATTATCCCCAAATTTTAAATAAAGATAATTCCCATTAAAGTTTTACCTTTTCTTCAAAAAGCTTGCAGTCAAACAAGCAGAAGATGAAAATATCATACTGATATTTCTGCAAATATAATAACAAAGACAAAGTCACAACCAGGCAGTGTCCATTATTCTGATATTGTAAGGTAACATTGTCATGTACCTGGCTCTCAATTTATGGCCTACAACTCCTCTGGGATTGAATATCCCTTTCATAGGGGTCACCTAAGACCACAGGAAACATCAGATATTTATACTGTGAGTCATAACAGTAGCAAAATTACAGTTATGATGTAGTAAAAAGTAACTTTATGGTTAGGGAGTTCACTATAACATGAGAAGCAGTATTAAAGGTTGCAGCATTAGGAAGGTTGAGAACCACTGTCATATACAAATTTGTTGGGTAGTATTTACAGCTAGCCTAGAATTCATGTGGCCTGTGAGTTTCAGGTGAGATATAACTATAGCCTCCTTTATCTTATGTCTGAATAAATAATAGAGCTCTAGATTCATCATTAATATCCAGATTATGAGTATACTCCTGAGTTTAACCAAGACTCTTTATAGTTGATTTTCTAGGCATTTGAATAAAATCCATCACTCTAAAACCCTAAATTCTGAAATGCTAGTGAGTCAACTCTGAAGACATGAAAAGAATATAACTTACTGTTAAGATCCATTCCTATGTCTGCCTTATTTAGAAAGGTATGCAGGGCATACATTTTCCCTGTAGCTCTTACATATATTAAATAAAAGATTAATTGCTATGCACATCAATGACTGATCCAACCAAGAGGCAGTAAAGAGAATTACACCCAAGATAAAAATTCTGTCACAACAAAGCCAAACCTTCTTTTTTACAGCTAGGACAATGTGATCAGCATTTGGAAATTATGAACGTGAGTCTAAGTCATCAAGGTGGGTCACCTTTTGGTTTCTTCACACTTATTTCTTTTTGCTGCTGTCCATTTCTCTGTCAGTGACTTGGTGATTCGGTTAATTTCTGGCAGGATTTTCATGGAAACACTTGTGGACCTAGTACGCTTCAAGGAAGAATATAAATGCAAAAACAACCAAGAAAAATGCACACATATATTGAATAACAATAAAGCAGCTGCCACAAACAAATTTTGTCTTCTTGGGCAGGAGTTTGGTGGACTGAGCTTTGCCGACAGGTTGGCCTGAACATTTAGCTTTCTAACTCGGCTGTTTTGCGTGATCTGCATTTTTAAAAAGTGTAACAACACAAGAAAAACTGGAAATAGAGACTGAAATGGGTGGTTAGAAATCAAAATTTATCTTACCATTATTCACATAGCCACAAGATAGAAATAACACATGTTAATCAACAGGTGAAAGTATTTTCAATATGATACATATGTAATATGCAATTAAATATTATTTAGCATTAAAAATTATATACTAAAAGATTATGGTGTATTCTGAAATATACTAAGTGAAATAAATCAAATAAATATAGAAGGCATTATATGATTCCACTTGTATGAAAGATGTCCATATCCAATTTACAGGAAAAAAAGCAGAAATTATCTCACTCCCATCTGTAGTCACAGTGAACTACATCCCTGCTCAGAAATCTTAATTCTGCACTTACCATGGTTTTGTCAACTTGACATGAAGCTTAGAGAATCTCAATTGACTTGATTCTATTAGACTGGCCTATGTTTTTTTTTTTCTCTAGAGTATTTTCTTGGCTAATAGTGGATGTGAGGGAGCCCAGGCCACTGTTGGTAGTACCATCCATCCCCAAGCAAGTGAGCCTGGGATGTATTACAAACTTAGTAGAACCATCCAGAACAGCCAATTAGCAGTGCTCCTCCATGGTCTCTACTTCAGTTCCTGTCTCTGAGTTCCTACCCTGACTTTCCTCTTTAACGGACTGGAAGCTGTGAGTCCATTCATGCCTTTCACTTCCTGTTGGCTTCTGAACACAGTCTTTTATCACAGCCACAGAGAAACAAACTGGACTCCATTTTCCCCTTTTAATTTGGGACATTCTTCTGCCACTCTTTCAGTGAATCGTGAGAAACCCTCCAACAATCTTCTAGTTTACTTTCCTGCCAAAATGTCTCAGTTGTCACAAAACTCTCTCTTCTCCTCTTGTTCTGACCCCACCCAGGCAGCTTTCTTGTCCTCTGTTAACAACAAAATCTTCCCTTCCTAAAGAAAAATTAAACTCGGTGGCCCTCTGACCCGATGTTTGTGCATGCTGTTGCTTCTCTGGATAAAGCACCTCCTAGGTCCATGTCAGAAACCATTCTTTTGTGGCTTCTTTGTTCTGATTTTGTACTTCTTCCCCCTCTGTTTCAGGCATCTCCCTTGCTCCATCTTCCTTTTTGTTTTTAATCCTAAACCTCACCCTGCCCCCCCCCCCCCGCTCCCGGCCCCGTCCCTTCCATCTCTTGCAGTTCTCACTTTAGGATCAAATCTAGGGCTTTTGCATGCTAGGAAAGTATGCAAGTATTCTCCCATGGATCCACATTCCCAGCTCTCTGTTCATTTTTTGAGACAAGGTCTTGTTAAATGTCCATCATTCTAACACTCAAAATTATTCTACAGAGGAGCACATTAACTCAGTAAGAAATCTGAAAACATAAAGAATATCCCACCTCAAATGCTGGCCTGAAATTTAGGAAAAGATGGATATAACTCAGGGGAGAATGCTTGCCTAGCATACACACAGCTCTGGGTTTGGTTATTCAGCACCAGAAAAAAGAATAACTTCTGAAATACAGAGAAAAAAATAAGTTCAAAAAGAAATAATACATACTGATGCACGATCAGTTGTCACGAAGTTGGCATATGCTCCAGCAAAAATGTCTTTGACCTGAATATCCACAAGGTCTATAAAAGGTAAAATATACATGTTCAGGGTTTTACCTGGAAAAATTTGATCTATATATAACCAAGTCACAATTATTCATTGTTGGAAATTTATACTCTTATTTTTTTAAAAAAATAGCACAAACATTTCATTTTGACCATATCAAAATTATTTATTCATTCATTAAACATTTTAGTTGTCTAGGCACTTGAATTAGGGTTGACATGCTTATTGCTTAAATATTTCAAAGTGTGTTGGTAAGGTAAAAGACCGACTTGATGTCTTCTTTGAATTGGTTAAGTCTTTAGAAATGATTCCCCATTACTTCAGGAAAAAATGCATCAGTATAAAATAAAAGTACTAAGAGCCATAAGCATAGTTCAGTGGGGTCCTGAGGAAGAAGGCTGCACGGTATGTCTCCTTTGGTCAATCAGTCATGTGGGAGGTTATACCTTCTGCAGAGAGCAGGCAGGTGATGTCAGAGTTCTCTGGTGGAGCATTCTGATCAGTTGGGTCACTTGTGGGACTTGGTCCATGTCCTAAAGATACCACTTGATGAGTGGTATAGACATAAGCAATGGTGTGATAACTACAACATAAAATAGAATACAGTGATAATAAGATATTCTGAAGAACCAGACTCTCATGATTTCAAAGAAAACCAAAATGGCAGATTTACCTTCAGCACGCAGCCACCTATCTCATTAAAGTGTTAGTGTTGCAGTAAATTAGGTGGCATCACTAAGCACGTGTCATTAACTTACTAGCAATGTTAAAAACGGTATTAGCTATGGAGATTTACTATGGTTCCTATCATGTGGCTTTCTTGTTTTTGCTTTGAAGCCGAGTCTTATATAGACTAGGCCTGCAACTATTTCTCCATGTAGCCCTGGATAATCTTCATTTTCTGATCCTTAGTGCTGGGCTTAGAGGCATAATAGCTCACCACCACCAGACCTGGTACCACTGCCACTACATCTAGTATCTATGTATGTATGGTTCTAGGGATCTACTCCAGGGCTTGGTGAGTGCTAATGTAGGGGTTAAACTCCCCAAGTCTCACAACTGAATTTAGGTTCCACTTCTCAAAGACAGACAGAACAGGTGTCTCTCACAAGAGAGGCCCAGTTATATACAACATCCTTGCATTCAGCAATGAGGAAAGAGCACATACAAGGCCTTATTCAGCCCCACAATGTCTCAATGACAAAACCTGCGGCCCCCTTCTGAGTCACATCCTGACTTGCTCAAGCTTGTGCAAGTATGTCCAAAAATGATAAGACTATCAAAAGTATGCTAACATAATTGCTTACTTAACCAGTTATGTTTGAGATGACCTACCTGCTCCTGCAACTCCCCTAACTATGCTTAAAAAGACCTGCATGCCTTTCTTCATGGCTGCCATTTTGTACAAGTATACAATGCTGGCTGTTTCTGCAGAATAAACCTCTTTGCTTTTGCACATTATTTGCATCTAGGGTCTTCCTTTAGAGTTTTCTCAAACCCTTACACTAACCAAGTACTCTACCAGTTGGGCTACATATAATGTATTTTATATATTAATTTTTAAAACAGCATACAAAATATTAGGCTGCATTATGATGCTCTCAAACATTTTCTTTTGTTGATCCTCTTTACCATGTTTGTTCATACCTCTGTGTTCCTCCTGCCTTCTCAAAACATCTTTTCTCCCTTTTATGGTTCCCTTTATAGTTTCATGACCTATCATGCCCTCAGCCACATGTATACATATAGACAGACAGTAAAAGGCAAGATCTACATGAGAGAGAACATTCACTTGTCATTCTGAGTCACCTCTCTTAAGATAGTAATTTCCAGGTCTATTCATTTTCCTAAAATGGCACAGTCCATTTCTCTTGATAGCTGAAGAAAATTCCATTGCATATGTGTATCACATTTTATTATCCATTGTCTAACAAGAGACATCCAGGCTAATTCTATTTCCTTGCTTTTGTGAATAGTGTGCAAACATTTATGGTAAGATATGGAATCCTTTGGGTGTGTGCCCAGGAATGGTCCAGCTGGGTCAAATGGAAGTTCTACTTTTAACTGTTTGAAGAATCTCTGTACTGATTTCCATGGTGACGACACCAGTTTACACTCCCACCAGCACTGGATTATTTTTCACCCTATGCCTTATTTCCTTGGTAACAGTCATTCTGGCACAGGTGGAATCTCAAAGGTTACAGATGTTATACATGTCTACAAATGTTTGCAGGTCATCTCTGTTGCCTATTGTGAGAACCGTGTGCTCATTTCATGGCTCAGTTATTAGCAGCTTGGGTTTATTTCTATGTTCTAGATCTTAGCTCTGTTTGAATAGCTGGCAAGGATTTTTTCCCCTTCTGTAGGCAGTCTGTTCACTCTGCTGGTAGATGGTCTTACTCTGTTTAAAGTGTGAAATGCCACACAACTCAATTTGTTAATTCTTGGAGTTACTTCTGTTCTATTGGAGGCCCACTCTTATCTTACCATGACAGTGTCTTGATTTCCCACTTGTCTCTGTCTTTCAGGTTTCAAATTGAGGTCTTCGGTACTCCACTTGAGTTGACTCTTTTTTTCTTCTTCTTTTGTGTGTCTGTATATGCATGGTGTCTGTAAGTATGCATGCCCACACGAGTGTGGGCAAATGTATGTGTATGCCTGTGGGGGCCCTAGGATGATGTCAGGTGTCTTCTTCTATTACTTCTATTGCTTATTCATTAAGGTGGGGGTCTATTAATGAACTCAGCCTAAGAGTGATGATAGGACTAGTCTCTCAGGGATGTGTTGTCTTCACCTGCAAGGCTGGAATTACAGGCAGACTGCCATACCACCTCCCCCAGCATTAACCTGGGTTCAGGGGACATGCTATCTGGTCCGCAGGTATGTGCTGCAAGCACGTTAGTGACTGAGCTACCTTCTAGACAAACTTTGAATTAATTTTTTTGCAGCCTGAGAGATAGGAATTTATTTCATCTTCATTCCTGTGGATATCCAGTTCTCCTAGCACTATGTGTTCAATAAGCAGTTGTTTGGTGTGGTTGTTTTGTATGTGTGGGGTTCCCTCCAATCAAGTACTAGGTAGTTGTATCTGTATAAATTGATGTCTGAGTCCTCATTCTATTCCATATGTTCTAAATTCAAGAATCTTTTTAATGTACTGAGTTAGATACACAAACACTCAAAATGCCCTCATAATTAGGTTATATAAACCCTGAATATTGCAAATAGTCATGTTTTGCATGTTTTGTCTTATCTGCTTAAGGAAGCAAACTGCACCACCTTTGCTGTTTAACTCTTTTCCACTCTCTACTTATAATAAGGTGGTCTACCAATACTAAACTTCTAGTAATTATTTGTTAGGTGATTATTAATAGAAACAAAAATTTTAAATTAAAATATAGTTGAAATAAGTAAATTTTCAAAAAAAACATTGTTTTAAAGTGTAGCCACATGTTTTTGGGTTTCAAAATAATAAGCATAATACCTTCTATTCAAACTTTTTAAAAAAGCTCAATACCTTCCACACTCTATCTTTGAGACAAGACCACCAATTCCTTCCACGAGTTTTGGGTTTCTTCTCTCACTCCTGGGACTGTGCTGTAGCTGCCCAGAACTATTGTCTCCAAATGTAAATACTTGCTTACCCTATTTAAAAATAAAAAATCAGATTAATTTCATGTTTTCATATATAATTATCACAGAATAAAAGCATTATGTAAATTGGTTCAAATATTTTATAAATTAATAAATTTCCACAATTTATTGCAAAATTATATTTACTTATAAATTTCCAAAAATTTACTTCAAGATTATTTTATTATTCCAAAAATTATTTGTGAATTTATTTATGGAATTTTCTTTAAAATCATTCACTCTGAAGCTGTTAAAAAATATTGGACTGACACCTTGGATCCCACTCCCCCTAGAGGAACACCTGGCTCAGTCTCAGTTTAGGAGAGAAAACTGGATCTGCCAGGAGTGGATGCTGAACTGAGCAATATTGGGATCTTGGGACAATGGGACATTGGGACCTTGGGACCTCCTGCCCATGCTGGGGAGGAGATGGGGAGATGTGGAGAAGAGAGAGTGACCTGAGGGGGTGGGAGGTGGAAGGGACCTTGAATAGGGATATATACAGACAGAAAATGTGACTTTATTCATAATTAAAAAAAATATGTTATATGCTTAAAATTGTTAAGAGAGGAGCTGAAAAGATGACTCAGCACTTAGGAGCATGTACTGTTCTTGAAGAGGGCCAGAGTTTGATTCCCAATGCCCATGTCGAACAGCTCACCATCACCTATGACTCTAGCCCCAGAGAATCTGAATCCTCTTGCAGTTGTACTCATGAACACACACACACACATACACACACACACACACACACACACACATTTAGCTTTCTCTTGACTACTAAGATTAACATAATTCAAACAACTGAGGCTTCCTAATTTAAATCATGATTTTTAAAACAAGTAATACAAATAATAAAATAATTTGGTGAACTAGGAATATAGCTAAGTGGTAGAGCACTTATCTAACTTTCCTAAGATGAACAATTTTATCTATTGAAAAGAAAATAGTTAAAACAATAATAAAATTTAAAAATCATTTGGTGTGTAAATTCCTTCTTGGCACAGAAAATCAACTCCAACAACAAGGCAAGAATTCTACCACTGATACTCTACCTCGTCCTACAGAATGCAGGTTTTAAACAAGCATTTAAATTATAGAAATAATGTTCTAGTCTGTTCCCTGATGATGAGAAGAATCTGTCCTATTGGAATACACCAGACAGCCAGAAAAAGACGCACAGAAAAACACTAACAAAACTGGCTTGTCATTGCATCAAGTAAGGAATGTAACAAAGTGTGTTCTTGTCTTTGGTGTGGATTATTTAAAATGATAAACAAATCTTTCTGTAGACTTACATTGACAGTGAATAATGACCTAAAAGATTAGCTCATACATTAGCTTCTACTATAGGATCTTGAAATATTTCCTGATTTATATTTAGTTCAGTTTTCCACTTCAGACATTTGTACATTAAAATAGGCATGTTTTGATATTGAAACTCATCTTATGTCATATTTGAACATTTATGTTTTTAAATTTATATTTGAAAATCCTAATTTTGGGGACCTGGAGAGATGGCTTGGTAGTTAAGAACACTTGTTCCTACAGAAGACCTGAGATGTGCTCCCAGAACCCACAAGCAGCCTAACAACTCTCTGTAAGGTCAGTTCCAGAGAAGCTGGCTCCTTTCCCGGCTTCCATGAACACTGTGTGCCTGTAGTCCTCAGACATACATGGAGACAAAACATGTATATCCATAAAATAAATCTTTAAAACAAAACCTAATTTCTAATATAGTGAAGTAGAATAGGGCCTTTGGTAGAAGATTCAGTCATGAGGGTAAATCCTTCATTAATAAAATTATTCTCTTTATCAAAGAAGACTGAAGAGAGAACACTCTGACCCCTTCCTAGGGATCAGAAGTTTCCTCGTAATTATAGGTAAGTCTGCTGGCACCTTGATCTTGGACACCCCAGCTTCTAGAGCTGTGAGAAGTATGTCTATGAGCTGTCTAATTGATAGGGCTTTGTGATAGCAACCTGGACAGACTAAGATCATTGTTTTCAACAATAAACAGCACACATAACTTTTTAATTTCTCAGATGTCTAAAAAGAGAAACACATTTTGAATTACCTGGGTAAGCACTGCAGTGTGCTCATAACCACAGCTGATATAAATCACATCCAGATTCTTCAGGGCACCAATTGAATAAGGCTTATAGACTTGCATTTCTGAAAGAAAGTAGATGTTCTAGATATAAGAAAAAGACTCAGAGGCAGTTTTGTATGTTTGAGACCAGCTTACACTACAAAATGAGACTCTGGAGTATGTGTCTATGTGGGTGGGTGGGCAGGTCATCTCAGAATTTTCTTTATATTTTTATAGCTTTTGCAATCTCTTCATTTATGCCTCCTAACTCAGCATAATTTTAAAAGTGAACAATCACAAGTATTTTTAAAATGAAATTATGATTTGGGGAGGGGAGAATCTGCACTTCAATACTGATTTCTGAAAGCCCAATCTTCTAGAACATAGAAAACAATTAACCTACAGTATTCCGCACTCCCAACATGTTTTCATAATTTGTATTCATTTCTGATGCATAGTAAGTTCCTGAACATATTTGTTAGTGACACAGAGAATAGAGAATTCTATTAGTTTAAGAGGGTTAGATGGGCTGTAAATCCTTTCCAAAGTACTGGCACATAGGAGGTGCTGGTATGTCTTAGCCAAATGCAAAGAAATGATCGGAGGAGAATGGAGTTTTTTGAAGAACATATCTTAATGAATTTTATTTTAGATGGTCAGTTTTCAGAAACTATTTTTTTTCTTAACACAGGAGCTAGTCATTTCTGTTAATATAACCAATGATTCCCAAATCCATAACAATGGCTGAAGCCTGATAGTCACTCACAGACACTCTGATCGAATGGGCATGAAGCTCAACCTGGGCATCAAGAGCTTTAAAAGTAGATAAATGGTTTACATCTCAAAGCCCAGTGCTTCATAAATATGACAGGTTGTTTGGCAAATGGGAAATAAAGAAGTCAGTAGAATTAAAAACGCTAATCAGTTGACCTTAGAGTAGGAAGTTAGCCTGAATGGTCCAGGTGAGACCAATGTCATTTCTTTAACTGAGGAACTGGAGAGGAAAGAGTCAGGGTCACAATAACATGATTTAAGAAAGACTTAGCCTGCCACCACAGGCTTTGAAGTCGCAAGGAGTATTCTATTCATGCTAGAGTCTTACAGAATCTAAAAAATGACAATAAAGTGGATTCTCACCCAGAGCCTTCAGGAAGCAAGGCAACCCTGCTAGCTGAGACCAAATAACAATCTCCTGACTCTAGATACAAAGTGCATAGTTTTAAGTCACTAAAAGTTTTGTGATATTATTTCAAAAGCAATAGAAAGCTGATACAGCTTTCTAGGTAGTGCTAATATGGCAGAGTTTGGAATCCACTGTGATGTGCCCTTTGGTGGGCTAGTCTGGCTGTGAAGGAATAACAATTTGTTATAAGGACAAAACTATTTTCTTACCTTTGGCCTTATTTCCACTGAGGGCTAGTTGCCCAGCACTGTTGCTTCCCCAGCCAAATGAAGTCCCCATAAGAGACAGAGCAAAGCTGTGAGCGCCACCTGCAGCCACCTGAGCCAGGGGGATTCCCTCCAAGGACTTCACCCTCTGTGGGGTGGCTTGAGAGCCCATTGCTTTCCCCAGGCCCAGCTGACCTCGGCTGTTACTTCCCCATGAAAACACTTGGCCATCTACAAGAACAAAGAACACTTAAGAATTGTACACTGTGTAGAGACCAAGCCAACTAACTACACACATCCTATACTTAGAGCCCATCCTCACAGCTTATGGTGCCCACATCAGAAACACAACCAACAAAAGATGTCTACATAACCTTGTCTTCTTGCAAAAACAATATGAAAGATAGAGACAGTATATACACCCCAAATCTACCAGTCCTATAGAAATGTTCTTCAATGAGAATTACCTATATGAGCACTGAGGTATAGAACCTGAAAAGAACAATGTAAACTTTATCAAAGCATTAAAAGAGTTTTCTTTTTTAAAGACACAGTTTAGTGAACTTAGAGAATAAATTGATGTTCAAGAAAAAACAAACATGAATGAAATGGTGAAAAAACACATAATTTGAGATCCAAATTTAATAAACAGAAATAGTAAAGAGAAACTCTAGCTGAAATGGAAATAGAAGTAAAAAAACCTAAAATCCCCAAAATTCAATAACCCATTTAGAAAACTCAGAGAAAGGGCTTACAAGTAGAATTAGTTAAGTAAAAGATGGAATAAAAAGTCTAAAAATGAAATAATTAGACACCACAAGCACAGAATATGAAAACACAGGAAAGGAACAAGAATGAACTGTAAGAAAGAAGACAAAAACCAAATCTTGAAACTTAGGCATAAAGGAGATAGATTCCAGGTGAATCTCACAGACCAGAACTGTAGCATGATCCTAGAAAGAAAGAGCCTGAACTAAGGAAAGACATGCCCAGGAAGACACAAGAAATGCACAGAATATCAAATATGTAAAAAAAAAAAATTCCTCATAGCATACAATAGTTAAAATATTAAAATATAAAAAAGTGTTAAATGTAGCAAGAAAAAAGCTATTATTATTCATCATAATAATATCTGTGTTTTAAATGGAAACTCTGACAACCAGAAGAGCTTGGAGCAATGTATTCAAGTTGTAGAAGACTACACATGCCAAACTGTATGTTTGTACCCAGTGAAACTATTAACCATATATGAAATAGAAAGAAAAACTTTCTGTGATATAACCATGTTAAAAGAATTCATACAGACAAAATCAGACCTGCAAAGAATACTGGAAGAAATACTTCAGACTGAAGACAGGAATAAGCATAGCTAAGAGATTGCAGAAAGAAAAAAAGTGAAGATATAATTACTAAAATACAAACGAAGAATAAGTTAGCCCCGAAGAATAAGAACACAGACAGCAAGAAGGGCGGGGAGAAACAAGACTGCCATCAACACACATCTTTACACAGTAACTTTAAGTATTAATGGACTTGACTATTCAATTAAAAGACTAGCCGGGTATAGTGGTGGATGCCTTTATTTCCAGTACTCAGGAGGCAGAGGCAGGAGGATCTCTGTGAGTTCAAGGTCAGCCTGCTCTACAGTGCGAGTTTGAGGCCAGTCAGGGCTACACAGAGAATCCGTTTCAAAAACAACAACAATGAAACAATAGTTCTAAATGCATTAGAATGAAACCTGGTGCATTAAAAATATATCAATATAATTTATATTTAAAAATATTTCCTAGTGACATGTCTAGGTCCTCAAAGTACTCCTTACCTTTTGATAATGCCAAGGAATGGTAGTGTCCACAGGAAACTTGAATTATTTTTATGCCAGCCAGAGCTTTTATTTTTCTATAATAAAAAGCCAGAAAAATCTGTTAATCCTTGTTTATGATGAATTATCAAAGAAATTACCGACATTTAAATATATTCTGGTTAATACATCAGGTCTCAGGGAACACTTCTATTCTCTTGTGCTTCTGTAAATACTATTATCTCAAAGAGTCAAGTTGCTTTTTTTCCTTCTTTTAATGATCTTTAGATACTGAAAAAAATGTTTTCACTTCCAGCCTCCAATAACTTCCCTGGGGAAGACAGAGTAGCACTGGCATTCTCTCACTTATTCTACATGTCTCATATCTCTTCACCAGGCCAGACAGAATCTTCTTTCGCACACTGGCCCTGCTAATGCCACACCCATGACTGTAGTTTCCCTGGACAATGTAGGGGACAACAGCAATCTCATTCATCTAACCACACACATCTGTAAGTGACAAGGCATCTGACTACTTAAGGAGAACCTGCCCCACACTCCTTCCCAAAGTGAGTTTCTTCACTTTAACTCACAGCACGTGGCCAAAATCACATTCATCGATTAGTTTTGTTTATTTTGGGCTGGGTTCTTTTGTGCTTGCTTGTTTGTGGAGTTTAGAGTCTATTAGGGGAGGAGGGTTAGAAAGGGTCTTACATAGATCCAGCTAGTCTCTGACTTCCAAAGCAACGGAGGATGATCTGGAACTCCTGTCTCTATCTCAGTAAATATCTACATATTTTAGAGCTTCAATGGAAGAGTATGGTGTGTTCAACTAGGCTTTTTCACCACAATTTTATTCATTAAATATTTGGAAGATACATAGAGTGTGGTTAAAATAATCAAGAAAGATAACTTTCTGAATCCTTGGAATCTTGATGCCTTATACTTAAGTTGTTTTTGGTTTTTACTTACTGTAGGAGTCAAAGTGCATTCCTGTATGTATATTATGATAAATAAAATTAAGAGTCGAGAATGGCATATTTCATTCTTACTTTCTTCTTCATGGGCTCTAGTTGATCAACTGGTTCTACAAATGATTTCCTGGCCACTTCTCTAACTGTGTCTTAACCCTGCAGACTACAGACCCCTTAGTCATAATCATGTTTGTGTTCTGGTGTTTGAGTCCTAACACTCTATTATTGGGGAAAGCGGTAAATTAAAATACTTACATAGGGGTTGAACATATTTCCTTAAATTCTCCAATCCCCAGCTGCCCATCAGAACATGCTCCCCAAGCAAAGACCCTTCCTTTGTGGCAGACAGCCATGGAATGCTCCTTCCCACAGCTCACGAGATCAAAGTGCAGAGTATCCATTGCCTGAATTGGTTCTTTGGAAACAAAAACCAAGAGAAAACTCCCATATGGTTATAAGCTTTTAGAGTTTAAGACAGTGTTTACCTTCAAAAAGGAAGAGTTTCCCTGGGGTCTTTGACTTCTTCAATGCCTGTTAAAACCAAAATCTAAAGTCCTTACTAGACATCAGGAAGAAACAATCCAGTATGTTCACGCTACATGTGTGAAAGCACAGGTGTGTTAACTGTCAGCCCAGACACAACTCGAGGCTGGCAAGGCCTGATCACCTTGAATTCCTACCTAAGAAAACTGAACCCCAGCTGAAAAACATAAAGTGATGGTCTCAGTCCAGGGAAATGAAACTGAAACATGCCCAGCTCAGCATGGAGGACAGAAGCTGCCCATGAACTTTAACAAGGCTCTTTAACCAAGAGAAGGATTTTTGTCATTCCTTCATCTCTGTACAAGTTTATGGAAATTTGTGGCTGGAATCTGCTCATTGCCCACGTCCTTGGACTCTAGTGATGATCTCTTCAGGAGTGATGGGATGCTCCAATTAATGCTTTAAGTTATTAGTGTACACAGGTTTTTTTTTTAATTTCTGATTCCTTTTTGTTCCATTTTGCTTTTGTAATGCTAGGGTTTGTCCCCGGGACCTCATTCATGTCTGACAAGGGCTCTATCACTATGTCTTGGTGGTTCCCCACAATTTATTATTCAGTAAAGTCCCAATTTTCTTTCTTTTGTTAAATACGGGTTCCTGAATCTAAGCACCTCTGGGTTTCAATTACTTTCTGTAAATTTCTATGCACACAAATTACTTGTAAATGATAAGTAAAATTATCATTTTACTATAGGTAAAATGATTGATAAAACTGCATGCTGGTTGTTCTTTTTCTTGTTAAATTTGCAGCTTCTGGGAACTGAATCTAAAAGGATAGAGGATAAGTTTTTATTTTCCACAAAGTTCTTCAAATTATTCTAAACACATAATCAAATATGGTCAAGGGCTGGGAATGAAATATAGCCCAATGGTAGAGTGATTGCCTAGCATTAAAAAGAAAAATGACAAAAAAATCCTAGAACTTTAGTTAGATCCATACTTACAAGAATTAGAATCAGTATCGTATATTTAAAAACCTAATAGATTACTATGTCTTGGTAAAAGCACAACTTGTCTAAGTATAAATACAATACTCTATGACATGATTCCATAAGGATCAGATACATACATAGAAAATGAGAAAAGAAAGAATTATGTCCTCTTATTCGAGATGCCTCTTGGTGTGATAACAGGTAGTTTCTTTTGAAAAGTATTTTATTGGTTTTACTTATTTGTATGTGCGTGTGCTTCACTGTGTGCATGTGTATGTGCTGATGCCCCGGAGGTATCAGATCCCCTAGAACTGGAATTACAGGTGATTGTAAACTGCCACATAGGTGCTAGGAGCCAAGCTCTTAACCCCTGAGCCAGCTCTCCAGACCCTACAGGTGGCTTCTTCACTAGGTTCCATCAACAGCCCTAATGCCCAAACGTGCTATTATATTTTTGTTTGAAATTAAGAGAAACGATGCCCCAGGGGGCTGCCAAACTAGTTAGAGATACAACCCATCTCGTTTGGAAGACAGACCATCACCAAAAAGTTTGCGCAGGCTTAGCTTGGTCTGGAAAGTAAGGGGAGGGACCTTACTTCTGTTAAGAGGAATGCAGTTCTGATTAGCTTTCAGTTTCTCTAGGAAGAAGAACTGGAAACCGAAACAAAAACAAACTCTAGAGCGCTGGGAAACGGAAACCTTTGACTTGCGCGCAGCAGGCATGTAGGGATCCCTGGTCCAGCAACCCAGGAGACGCCCACATTCCATACTTGGGCACCCGCTCCTGGGCTTAGGTACTCACCTGGCTGTTCGGTACTCTGCTTTCCCTTCTGGCCCAATTGGCCCAAGCTATTGTCCCCACAGGAGTACACCCGGTGGTTGCTGAACAGTAGCAGAGAGTGGCGCTCCCCACTGGCTGCCTGCAAGAGCTCAAGGCCATCTCTGACATTCCGACGCTGAGGCTGCGAGGAGTCCGCAGCCCAGTAAAAGTGCATCTCTGCAGAGCTCAGCCACCAGGTACTCCGGCGTGTCAGCTGGGTCAAATGCGCTCCTAAATGCGGGAGTTCTAGCTTCCTAACTCCTCCCAGAAACACTGCCCTGTCTCTGACGTCAGGGTTCTTTCTAGGAAACACCTCCTAATAGATGCCACTAGCTGCTTTCCCACCGGGCTTCTCCCTTCAGGTCATCTTAAAACCTGGCTGCCTGTTTCAAGCGCTTGAGTAGCGGACAGGAAAGAAAAAACATCTCCACCATAACTAAGCCACTATGAGTCTTGCGACTCTGGGCAAGTTGTGAGGTCTGTGACACACTTCTTAAGTGACAATAAATTCACAAGGTATAGCAATTTCAGTGGCGGTCAATTCTCAGGGATTTTGCCTTCCTTGGCAACACTGGCTGAGGTTCTTTTATTCCAGCCTTGATTATTAATTTGCAGATCATGGAGTAAACATCACAAGGTAGATCTGTCTGTCTGTGCGTACGTATAATATATAGATCACGGCATGCGTACAAAGGGTTAAAAGTGTAAAAAGTTTCAAAGAGCCCTACAAAGCCAGAGCTGGAAAACCTATTGGGATGCAATAATGATCCCTGTCTAAGCTGCAAGGAAGAAGCTGTTGTTCAGCTGAGTGCAACTTCAGAGGCAAAACTGAGTCCAGTTGTAAAGTCTGAGGGCAGGGTTCAGCTGCACAGAAATAAAAACCTTCATATCAAAATTGGACAAGCCAAGTGAAGAGAAAAATAAAAGAGCCCCAAGAGAAAGCAGGAGAATCAGAGACTCACACACTCACATATCCCATAAAAATACGAAATTGAAAGCTACAGTACATACGCAGAGGGCCTGCTGCAGATCCTTGCTTCAGGTTCTGTGACTTCAGATGAGTTCTGCTCAGTGGATTTAGAGGGCCTTGCTTTCCTGGTGTCCTCCACCCCCTCTGTCTTTCCCCACTGCTGCTGCCTCTCTTTTGAGGGGTTTGGGTTCACGGAGCTCTGAAGGGGGGAATTTAATGGAGATGCCTCATTTAGAGCTGTGTGTTCCAAGGTGTCTCTTTGTCTTTATCTCTCTCTCTCTCTCTCTCTCTCTCTCTCTCTCTCTCTCTCTCTCTCTCTCTCACACACACACACACACACACACACACACACACACACACACTGTGAGTCTCTGTATTTGTTAGCACTTGCTGCAGGATGCAGTGTCTTTCATGATTGCCGGATAAGGCACTGACCTATGAGTATAGCAGAATATCATTAAGAGTCATTTCTTTTGTTTTTTCAAGGAAAGAAGTATGATTTTACCTTAGGTCTCTGGGACATTCAGATACTGGCTCTTTATCACCTAAGCAGTTTCAGGTATGGGTTCTATCTCATGAAGTAAGCCTTCAGTGAAATCAGACATCATTGGTTGCTTTTACAAAGTTGGTGCCACCATCCCCTGGCATATTTTTTCAGGGAGGACAGATTTGTGGTTGGACTGGTGTCAATGCTTCTCCTTTGGTAGCCTGCAGAGTGCCTTTCCACATCACCAGCTTGACCTCTCTTCGTTCAGTGAGTTGTGTGGGTGTGGTCTTCAGCAATGGAGCCAGCCCCACTGTCAGTCTGTTGAGAGCGATAGGGTGTGTTCTTTGGGAATTTCAAAGGGACCCTCCAGTCAACAACTCAATTGGATGAAACTCAGTCTTAGACGGGAAGCTTCCTTTGGGGACAAAAGACAGCCATTTGAGGTTCTGTCTCCCTCATTACGTAGAGACTTCATTAAGATCACCTTCAAATATTTTAGGAGGTTTCCACTGAACTAGGTTGCCATACTTCCCCTGAAAGACTCTTCATTTCTACTGTCCTCCCGCTTCATTTTCTCACTAAATCCCATCTCCTCTTCCCCTTCCTCCAGATTCTCCCATTCTCATCCCACTCCAGCCCACCCATAGAATCTAGTCTATTTCCCCATCCCAGGGAGATCTGTATGTTCCCTGCTCTCAATCCCTTCCTTCATGCCTCTGGGTCTACAGGTTATAGTTTGGTTATCATTATTTAATGGCTAATATCCAGATTTGAGTGAATACATACCACACTTATCTTTCTAGGTCTGAGTTCCCACACTCAGGATGATTTATTTTAATTCTGCCCATTTGCCTGAAAATTTCATGGTGTCACTTTTATAACAGCTGAGCAATACTTCATTGTGTAATGAATCTTTTGTAGTTTTATTTAAAAGTTTTCTTTAACATACCTATCACTGTTCCCCCTCCCTCCCCTCTTTCCAATCCTTTCCCAGCTTCCCCCACCCCATTTTCCATCCATTCCTCAAAGAGATATTACATTTTCTTTATCCATTCTCTGTTCAGGGATATCTAGGTGTTTCCAATTTCTGGCTATTATGAATAGAACAGCAGTGAACTTGGTTGAACAAGTGCCCCTGTGATAGAATGGCGTGTCCTTTGGGTATATACCTGAGTGCTATAATTGGATCATGAGAGAGATTGATTCCTACTTTTCTGAGGCACCACCACACTGGTACATAGTGATTGTACAAATTTGTACTCCAACCAGCAATAGATGGGCATTATTGATCTTAGTCATTCTAACAGGTATAAGATTGAATCTCAAAGTAGCTTTGACTTGCATTTTCCTGGTGGCAAAAAAAAAAATGTTGACTATTCCTTTATGTGTTTCCCAGATTCTTGAGTTTCCTCTATTGAGAATTCCCTGTTTAGATATGTACCCCCATCTTTTAGCTGGTTTATTTATATCAAGTTTCTTGAGTTTTTTAACATATTTTCTAAATTAACCATATATCTGATGTGGAACTGGTAAAAATATATTTCTATTTTGTAGACTGTCCCTTTGTCCAAATGATGATGTCACTTGCCTTACAAAGCTTTCCAGTTTTATGAGGTCTTGTTTATTAATTGTGGATCTTAGTGCCTGGTCAATGGTGTTCTGTTCAGAAAATCTTGTTCTGTGCCAATGTTTTCAAGTCTGTTTCTTACTTTCTCTTCTATCAGGTTCAGTGTAACTAGTTTTATGTTGATGTCTTTGATCCATTTGATCTTGAGCTTTGTTCTTCGTGATTGTGGTGGGAATGTTTGTCTATATGCTGTGAAAATCATTCTTTAAATAAAGAAACTGTTTTGGCCATGATGTAGCACCATAGAAGAAGTAGGTGGGGAAATTGAGGTTCAGGTAGGAGTAAGGTGGAGTTAGTCAGTCTCTATCCAGCCTCCAAAGAAGAAACATGTAGGACCCAGGTGAGCTAGGGGCCATTGGGCCACATGGCAGGTAGATTAATGGAAATGGGTTAAATTAAGATGAAAGAACTAGCTAGTAATGTGCCTGAGACATAAGCCAAACAGTATAAAATTAATATAAGCATCTGAGTCATCTTGGGGGGGTAAAAGCCACTGCGGGCAGGTCAGACCTCTGGCCCAAAGTGGGTCAGAAATATTTTTCAACAGATGATAGCTAGGGATCTATTTACATTCTTTTACAAGCACTCATCCAGGTTGACCACCACCACTTGTAGAAAATGCTGTAATATTTTTAGTATGAATTCTTGCTTCTTTATAAAAACTCACATGTCTATAGGTTTGTTGACTTATTTTGGGGTCTTCAGTTTGAGTCCACTAATCAGTGGGTCTGTTTTTATGCCAATACTATAGTTTTAATTATTGCCATAGCTTTGTAGTATAACATGAGATACTCTCCCAGCAGTTCTTTAGTTGTTCAGTATTATTTTAGCTATCCTGGGTTTGTGTGTGTGTGTGTGTGTGTGTGTGTGTGTGTGTGTGTTTCCATTTGAACTTGAGTATTTTCTGTCAGGATCTGTGAAGAATTGTGTTGGAATTTTGATGAAGATTGCATTGAATCTATGGATTGCTTTTGATAGGATGCTTTTGGTTGCTTTTTTACTATGTTAATCTTACAGACCCATGAACCTGGGAGATCTTTACATGTTCCGATGTCAGCCATTTTATTTCTTCAGAAACTTAAAGGTTTGTCATACAAGTCTTTCACTTGCTTGGTTAGAGTTACTTTATATTATTTTGGGCTATTGTAAATGGTGTTGTTTCCTTGATTTTTTTCTCCATCTATTTGCTATATTATGTAGGAAAGTCACTGATTTTGTGAGTAAATGTTGTATTTCAGCTACTTTGCTGAAATTGTTTACCAGCAGAGTTTCCTGGTGGAATTTTTAGGATCACTTATGCATAGTATCATATCATCTTCAAATAATAGGATTTTTACTTCTTTCTTTCCAATTTGTATCCCCTTGATCTCCTTCAGTTGTCTTATTGTTCTAGCTAAGACTTCAAGTACTGTATTAAATAGATATGAGGAGAGTAGACAACCATGTCTTGTTGTGATTTTAGTGAAATTGCTTTGGGTTTCTCTCTATTTAATTTTATGCTGGCTGTAGACTTTCTGTAAATTGCCATTGTTATATTGAGGTACGTTCCTTGTATCCATAACCTTTCCAGCATTTTTATCATGAAAAGTGTTGGATTTTGCTAAAGGCCTATTATATATATATATATTTCATATATATATTATATATATAAAATGTGACAATCATGTGGTTTTTTCACTTTGTTTACATAATGCATTGAATTTATTGGTTTTTCCATATTGAACCATTCCTGAATCTCTGGGATGAAGTCTACTTGATAATTGTGGATAATCTTTTTTATGTGTTCTTGGATCCAATTTGCAAGTATTTTGTTGAGTATTTTTGCATGTATATTAACAAGGGAAATAGGTCTATAATTCTCTTTCTTTATTGGGTCTACATATGGTTGGGGTATCAGGATGCCTGTGTCCTCATAGAATGAATAAGGCTGTGCTCCTACTGTTTCTGTTTTGTGAAATAATTTGAGAAATATTGGCATTAACTCTTCTATGAAAGTCTGGTTGACTTCTATGCAGGCTCTGGGTTTTTTTGTTTGTTTGTTTGTTTGTTTGTTTTTTTGAGGGAGGAGTCTTGATAGCTACTTCTGTTTCACTGGAGGTTATAGGTATATTTAAGTTGTTTATCTGATCTTGATTTAACTTTGGTATTTGGTACCAATTGAGAAAATTATCCACTTCTTTTAGATTTTTTTCAAGTTAGTGAACTGCAGGTTTTTAAAGTATGTCCTTAATGATTCTCTGGATTTTATCCGTGTTTGTTGTTATATCAAACTTTTTGTTTCTGATTTTGTTAATTGAGGTTGCCTATTATTAATTTAGGCAAGGGGTTGTCTATCTTGTTGATCTTCTCAAAGAGCCAACTTTCCATTTCATTGATTCTTTGTATTGTTCTCTTTCTTTCTATTTTGTTGATTTCAGTCAATATTTTGATTATTTCTTGCCATCTACTGCTCTTGGCTGCAATTTCTTTCTTTTTGTTCTAAGGCTTTCAGGTGTGCTATTAAGTTGTTAGTAAGACACTTCTCTGGTTTGTTTGTTTGTTAGTGCTATGAACTTGCCTCTTAGAACTATATTCATTGTATCCCATAAGTTTGGGTATGATGTGTATTCATTTTCATTCAATTCTAGAAGGTCTTAGATTTTTTTCTTTATTTTTGTCTTGACCCATTTTTTATTCAATAGAGAGTTGTTCAGTTCCCATGAGTTTGTAAGCCTTCTGTTGTTGGCATCCTTTAATCTGTGGTGGTCTGATAGAATGCAGGGTTACTCAGTTTTCCTGCATCTGTTGAGACTTGTTTTGTGATCAGTTCTGGAGAAAGTTCCATGAGGTGTAGAGAAGAAGAAACACTCTTTTGTGTTGTGGTAGAATGTCCTGCAAATAATGTCTGTTAGCTCTAGCATTTCCATGTTTAGAATTTGCTCAGATATGTTCACGGGTAATGCTTGCCAGAATTGGAGGCGGGGATAACAAGCTGAGGTGGAGGAAGTAAGGTGAGGGGAGAAGATGTTTGCAATTGAGGAGGGGTCAGAAAGAAAAAAAAGGCTGCATCTTGATTCCTGCTACAGAGCTGGGGATGAGACTGAACTATTGGATCTCAGATGGTAAAGTAGAAAATTAATATCCAACAACTGATTATATAAAAAAATTAATATTTTTAAGGGTTTTATATGAAACACTCCCTGATACAGAGATTGAACTGTAGGGCAATTCCTGGATAGTTGGATTGGTCCATGAGAGGTGGCAGTGGTTCAGCTCCTCTCTCTAAGAGCTTGGGGGACAATCAGGAAGGGGAGACAGTGAGCACCAGGTCTTAGACTGGCCTGGCCACACTCAGTACATGGATCCTCAAGACCTAAAGGCCACAACTCTAAGTCAAGGTGGAGAGTGCCTGATTCCCACTACATTTCCTCCTTTTGTCTAAATAAGAAATTTCTAAATCTAAGTATAAAACTATATACAATAGCTTTTTCACATGTCCCGAGCAAGTCCACAGGACTCTCCTTGCAGCTGTACCCTGAATGCAAAGTCCGAGCTATGCTGGTGCAAGTCATGGCTGGACAAGCTTTCAAAAAGTTTCTCCCACTCTTTGACAGAATATTGGTTGAAAGGAATGTCACAGAAACCATAACTAAAGTTGACATTATGCTTCTGGAAAAGTCTCAAAGAAAAGTCTTATAAGGAGCAGTAGTGGCTGTGGGATCAGGCTGGAAAGGAAAGGGTGCAGAAATTCAGCCTGTCAGTGTAAAAGTTGGAGACAAAGTTCTCCTGAAATACAGAGGCACCAAAGTAGTTCTAGACGACAAGAATTATTTCTTATTTAGATATGGTGATATTCTTGGAAAGTACGTGGACTGAAATCACTGTTGAAATGGTGTCACATGAAGCTGCCCATTTCACAAATGTTCTGAACTATTCATCATATAAATAATTTCCACACCTCTCTTTTATAATAAACTGATGATGCCTAAACTAAGGACATCCATTAAAAAAACGTATATACAATAGAAACAATTATAAGGTAATGTCTGGGAGAGAGAAAAGGCAAATAACATAAACTAGGTCAAATTACAACTAACAAAAAATAGACATGACGTATATATTAAATGCTCAGAATATTGGTAAGTGGCAATATACAGAGATTACTTCAAGGTTGTTTATTTTGGATAATAAGAATCTAGGACTGAAATGCTCTTAGCTAATGTATGAGATGGTCATTACCTTAACAATTTAGTCTTCATCCCCATGAAAGACCTGAGAAAAAAATATATTACCTGAATAATCTGGAAGCATGAGTGAGTAACTTCCAAACTTTAGTAGGAGAAGACTCCAACAGTCAGCTGCCTGGACCCATAGCTCTTCTGCCAAGTTGGAACATCTACTTTTCTGGCTACTGGCTTAGGATATCTGACAGATCTTTTCAGAAGCAGGGTATTTTAAGAAACTGTCTTTTCTTATCTTGACAGGTTTCAGCAATCTCTACCTTTTGTCCTGCTTGCCCAGATTGGACAGTGTGATTACTGACAGCAGTCGAGGCGAAGGCAGTTCTTTGCCCAACAGGCCATTATCTTCCAAAGAAGATAAACTCCATGTGAAGTTTCTTTGATGACCAACACCATCATGAGAAAAATATGGTGCTGCCAGGAGTGATTGTATCTCTCATGGTCAAATTTTGAATAACAAAACATTTAAATGCCATATTCCCTAGATCTATGAAGTGTTTGAACACTGCTGTCCATCTGACATATTCTACTATATACCTAAAAAACCTAAACAAGATGACTATTACATGACAAACAGGGGTAACAGTAATCTGTAATTCTTATCATCCTAAAGACTGAAGTTTACCAACTAGACGGTGTATAAATGGGGGTACAGTTTTTGGATAAGGACTTCAAGTATGACAATCATACAAATATTAAGCAAAGATAAATGTATAGTGCAAAAGAGTAACAGTATCCTAAATATATATCATTATACAAAATATCTTAAACAGAGGTATACAAAATATCATAAACAGGGGTAAAGTATGTATAAAATATCTTAAACAGTGGTAGAATATATATACATACATATATATATACGACTATGATTAAATAGAGGTAGAAATTGTGTGGTGGAAATGACAACAATATACTTAAAATGCATTAATGTGCAAAATACTCTAAACAGAGCTAGAAGCATATGCAAAATATGATGATTACAGATTCAATTTTGTATCAATATACAAATTACCTTAGGTAGACAAATAAAATAATTTTAGATTTGAATTTGTATCAATATACAAATTATCTTAAATACACATGAGATAATTTTACATTTGTATCAATATACAAAAATCTCTATCAGTGCAAATTGTCTATGGCTCATATTTGGCTAATTGTTTACAGGTAGATACAATAATCTACCTATATCTGTCCTATCTACTCCCTTTTATCTTTTTTAAATGGAATTCCTGAGCTTATATTGTTCCGTCCTCAACCCAAATACAACTTATAACCATTCCAGCAGAATAATAACTACCCATGACCTTTAAAGGACAAAACTTATTGGAAGAGAGATGTAGTTTTTCATAGAGTTGCTTCCTGCTGACTTGTGGGCAATGGTATCTCTGTGGGGTCCTGTAAAAACCAAGACAATGGTTAGGTCCCAATGACTGACTATGAACATCTATAACCAATCTCAAAGTACTAGGTAAGGCCATCTGAAATTCTTATTAGAGACATGGTATAATGGATAATCATATCTTTCAACTGTCCTGAACAGTCTGTATTTCAAAATCAGACACTGATTGGTGTACACCAGTTTTTAAAAGTATCACAGACCAAGTAGAATCATTGTAGTGGGGTCTCATCTTCTTTCTGGATGCTTTGGAGATTGCTGGTAGGAGAATTTATTTACAGTGGAAAGCTTAAACATTATTAATATCAAATGGAAAACTTAAGTTTTAGGAGAGAATCGTATGCAAGGAAGGTTTTAAAAGGTCAAGAAAGAGTAAGTACAGAGAGATATAGAATCACACCTAAAATTATGATAACAATAGCTCCTATACATCTTAACTGTCTTCTACCCCACACCAGGTGATTTTTCTGAGATGAGAAAGAATCTCTTAAATTTTTCCTTTACCAACATACTTAGGTTTAGAGAAGGAGAAAGCCTCTTACTCTAACTCCAAAGCCAGATTAATTTGTAATTAAATCAGTACCATAATTTTTTTTAAAAAAAGAGATATGGAGATTAAGCAGTGAGAATTGAGAATTTACCCTGTGTTGCATAGTTGTACCAATAGACCTTATACTTCTTTGCTTGTAATCCTTTCACAATTGATCTCCTTTCAGCGTTAGACATCTAGGTGTTCAGTGTCTTTTTTAACTTCTTAAACATGGCTATATCTAGTAATAGTAAGAACCATTACTTCTCCTCTTCAAGAGGTGTCTCCTTTTTGAATTGGACCTTTATTAATTTTGTTGGTACCCATAATTTATCTTCTACTGCAAAAGCAAAAGCAAAACTCCTTCCCCAACAAAGCACATATCCCAGCTTCCATTCTGATTTCAGCACATCCTTGAAGTAGACAGGTTGGTTTATGTCAGAAGTTTTTTCTACTATTCAATGTCTGTCCACAGGCTTTGCTCCTTTCTCATCAGCACTAAAAAAAAAATTCAAGGTTAGTAAGGCATTATGCAATCTCTCCTTGGGTTTTTGGTTCCTCCTTTCTATTTATGAAGCATCTCTTTTAAGGTGAGATTAGAATGATCCACAACTGCTTGTTCTGTAAAAATGTGTGGTATAACTGCAATGTGCTTTATATTATAATATTCAAAAATCTGCTTCATCATTTGGGAAACATGGTAGAACATTGTCAGTCTTAATTTGTATAGGCATTTCCCATAATGACTTCCAAAAGGTATGTAATTACAGAATCAGCCCTTTCAGAGCTCAGGGCAGTTGCCTATTGAAGTCATGAGTAAATGTCAATGATATGATGTACATATTTTATCTTTCCCAATTCTACAAAATGAAACACATCTATCTGCCAAATCTCATTTCTTTGCATACCTTTAAGATTGTTTCCTGCAGGTAATGGTGATTGGTTATAGAAAGAGCAAGTAGAACATTTCTTTACAATTTCCTTGGCCTGGTACCAAGTAATAGGAAAGCTCTTTTTTTAATCCTATGCTATTAACATGGTGGGTTGTTTTTTTTTTTTTAATGAAATTCCGAGGCCTCCAGCAGGTTAATAACTGATCAGTCTCATTATTATCTTGTACTAGGATAGAGGACCTAGAAGATCCATGTGGGATCTGATATGTGATCAGGATTAAAATCAGCAGTTTTAATATGTAAAATAACTCTTTCGCACACTGTGTCAGTTTTTATGTTAAGAGGTTCTGTAAAGTCCAATAATACCATAATAATAGTGTATAATTCTGACTTCTGAGCCAAATTATAAATGATTTAAGCCACTTTACTTAAATTTTATGATTTATAACCTGCTTTCCCTGATTTGTTTGCATCAGTAAAAAATGCAGAGGCTCCAGAAATTGGTTTATCCCATACAACATGAGAAAGAATCCAGTTAGTTTTCTTTATAAATTGAATTCTCTTGTTTTGGGGATATCTATTATTAATCTCTCCCCCCCAAAAAAATTACTGCAGGCTTTGTGCCAAAGTTCACTGTCTGTCCATATCAATCAATTTTTTCATTAGTTAGAAGTATGATAATTTCTGTGGGGTTTTTTCTAGTCAACTGACAATGTCTTAATTTTCCTTTAAAAATCAAATCAGAAATCTTTCCCACATATGTTTTTAATTTTTTACATGGCCTATGTGTCAGAAATATTCATTCTAATGGAATATTTTCCCTTTGCATTATAACTCCTGTAAAAGAATGCTTACAGGGTAGAATCACTAGAATGCAGTCAAGGTCTAGATCCACATGATTCACATGTGAATCTTGTAATTTCTTTTCCAGTAAGGCCAATTTCCTCTCAGTTTCATCAGAAAATTCTCTTGGACTATTTAAGTCCTTATCACCAGCTTAGATTTTTGAATAAATTACCTAGTTCATGATTTTTTTAAAATCTCAATAATGGGCTGTATATGAGAAATGTATCCTAACAGTCTTTGAAAATCATTAAGGGTTTGCGTTCTATCTCTGCCAAGTTGCACCTTTTGGGGTCTAATTTTTTGTAGACCTATTTTTATATTCTAAATAATTAATAGAATCTCCTTTTCAGTAACAATTTGTAATCCCCAATAAAGCAAAATTTTCTTTACTTCTTCAATCTTTCTAATGTATTTATATTTAAGTCTGACAAGAAGACATCATCTGTGTAATAGTAAATGATAGATTGTAGGAATTGCTTGTGTATTTCTTCTAATGGCTGTTGTACAAAATATTGGTACACAGTAGAATTATTTAACATTCCTTGTGGGAGAACTCTGTATTGATATCTCTTCATAGGCTGAGAATTATTATAAGTGGGCACTGTAAAGTCAAATTTTTCTTTGTCCTGTTCTTGTAGAGATATGGTAAATAAATAATCTTTTAAGTCAATAACTGCAAAAAAACATCTCTTAGGTAATAGGGAAGGCAAAGGAATTCCATATTATAAAGATCCCATTGGCTGAATCACCTCATCTAATGCTCTTAGATCTATCACCATTCTCTACTTTCCAGATTTCTTTTTGACAACAAATGCAGGAGAACTAAAGGCTGGTTCATTCTTCGATATGCTGAGCATTTAACTGCTCCTGCACCAGTTGTTCTAAGGCCTGCAATTTCTCTTTTGTTAGAGGCCATTGCTGAACCCATATAGATTTATATGTTAACCATTTTAAAGTTAGCACTGTGGGTGTCTTTGCAGGGTCATCAGCCATCATGTTTTGTTTTTGTACAACCTGAATATCTGGAAACTTTTTTATATAATACCTAAAAATATTATTCTCAGAAACATAATTGGGTCTATGATTTATATCTCAGCCTGGAGGGATTCTAATCTGGGTATTTCATTGTTGTAGAAGATCACAACCCCATAGGTGCACTACTATATTAGCTATATGTGGCTTCACCCTTCCTCTCTGTTTTCTGGACCTGTGCATTCAAATCATCTCACATTTTGTTTTACCTGAGATATGGTTCCAATCCCCAGAAACTGAAAATCCACCTCCTTTATGGTTGTGAGCCAAGCCTTTAACGGCTGAGCTATCCCTCCAGCCCCATCCACCTCCTTTAGAGGCCATTTTGGATGCCATGATTATGGGATTATTATTGAAACATCCACCCATGTCAACTAAGACTTGGATAAAAATATTATCTATTTGTATTTCAAATTTTGGCCTTTGTTCATTTATGGAAGTCTGCCAGAATATTTGTTTTATGGCTTTTCTTGGCAATTTTGTTTCTTTCTATAAGCTGTTCTATTTTCCAATGTCATATGGTTCTTTATGTTAGGAACTAGATTTTCTAATTGTCCAGAAGAAGCTGTTCCTCTGTTGCAACTGGATATGATTGAACCACCTTTGCTTTTGAGACCTGTGTTTTGAAAACTTCCCATGAAAGGCTCCAAGAGGTGTTTCTAGATGGTAAAGTGTTGCCTTTGTTTATCCCTTGTAAATCTACATTCATTGGTCCAATGTCAGCCTTTGCCAGACCTTCTGCATAATCCAGAAGGTAGGGACCTTTTGATTGGGTCAATCCTAGGAGAGACATTAGTTCTAGGAATGCCCTGTGTACAATTCCTTCTTATATGATCTTCTTATATGATCTGGCTTACCACAATTAAATCATTTGATACCTTGATTCCTTATCCAAACATTAGAAATGGCTTAATCTACCCAAGTCTCTTCATCATAATTGAAAGACTTGATGTTGTCTATTGAATTCATTCTTTTAGAGGCGCTGATCTGATCTTTAGTGGCATAAGTATCCTTTTACATTCCAAATTAGCATGGTCAAAAGCCAAAGAGAGAATTAGTTGCTTTCTAACTTCTGGATCTAATACTGATCAATGTATTGTCTTGGTTAATATCTGCAGAAAGTCAGTATAAGGTTTTTTTAAACCTTGCCTGATGTTATATGGCTCAATTTCTATCCTGGATCTAGAATCTATTTCCAAGCATTCAAAGAGGCAGTACAACATAGCAGTAATGTATGTTCATCAAAAGTAGTCTGAATCTTTACATCAGCAAATTGACCCCCACTAGAATTTGATCTTAAGAGATATTAAAGCCTCTAAACTTTCCTTGTTGTTCATTGGTCTTAGTCTCTTCTCTCAGCCAATTTCTCCATTGTAAATGTTGGCTATAATCTAATACAGCTGCTCGTAATTGTATCCAATCATTAGTTGTGATTCTATATTGTGTGTACCATGAATTTAATAGTTGTTTTACTTATGTGGAATAAATTCTGTGAAGCAATATAGCTTCCTTGATGTTCTTTATATCTTTCATGTGTAGGTTCCCAATATATTCTACAAACTGGAGAGTCATCCAATATATTCTACAAACTCTGGAGATTCAGCATATGTGTGCTTTTTCTGAACTGTAACTAGATAAATCATAGGAGAGGAGAAAGGAATAGCCTTTATATTCACAACTTTAGGCAGATCATACCCATTTCCATAAAATATCAGAATGGATGTCCTGAACTGTTCTTGGTTGATCATGGTCTAACATCCTTCTCAATTACAGCAACACAATCTTCCCATTGTTGAAATTTAGAAACCACCAATTTCTCTAGGGTCTGAATCTCTTGAATAGCCAATCTTTCTAATGATTTCAGGGAATTAATAAGTTTCCTATTCTCATCATTAACCTAGAGTTCTATAGATCTACACTTCTCCTGTATAGGCCTAATATTTATGTCCAAGGTGGAAGATCTATCTGAAAGTTTGTCATAACCAATTTCCACAAAATAAACTTTGCATGCCAGTTTGTCATTGGCAGAGTCTCTAATACACATTTCAGAAAGCAATTTATTATTCTTAGACTTCAAGTCTTCCGTAAGTCTAATTGGTGTTTCATATTTAGTATTTTTGAGATATAAAATGTAGAATCAAGTTGAGAAGTAAGAGGATTGAAAGTGTGAAACTCTCAAACATACAATTATGCAAGATATCCTCAACTATAGCTGTAAAAAAATTTCCAATTCTTGGGAAGTTGTATTGTGTGTCATTTTTGAAGAAATTGTTAAGATTATATATTAAGTATTACCTCAGACTGTATGTAATGGCAATGTTTGGCCAGCAGATGTCAGAGGTGTCACTCTAATTAGTCAGGGTGCGCTGACTGAGGCTTTCGGTTTGGCCTGTTATGAATACAGGTTAATGCAAGGCAAACTCTCACAAAATCAGAACATATTACTACAAACACACACTGAACAACAGACTGAGAGAAGCTGCTTGCCTTTGCTGCATAGGCAGGTTTTGCAGTTCGGGTCAGGAACTGCTGAGTTGGGCAGGTGTGGGTGTGCAAGGAGACAAACTGCCTGCTCCTCCGGATAGAAAATACCTCTTTGTAAAAGCAGCTATGGATTGGGTTTTAATCTGCTGTGGAACCTATAGGCTCTAAGACCAAAGCCACTCAGTACCACATGGCAGCCCTGCTAACTTTCTTCTGCACGATTAAGCTGGCAAGCCACATTGGTGCCAGGTAAAGTAAAATTAATCTCTAACAACTGATTATATAAAAGGATTAATATTTATTAAGGCGTTTATATGAAACACTCACTAATACAGAAATTGAGCTGTAGAGCAATTCCTGGAAAGTTGGACTGGTCCAGGTGGTGGTGATGCTGGTTCAGATCCTCTCTCCAAGGGTGTGGGGAACAAACGGGAAAAAGAAACAACTTGCACCTGGTCTTAGATTGGCCTGCCCGTGCCCCATACATTGGTCCTGAAGACCTAAAGGGCACACCTCTAGGTCAAGATGGATAGCACCTGATTCCTACTACAAGGAACAGTAGTTGTGTGGGTCCAGCTTCAGCCTTCTTGTTTGATGTGGGATGTCTTTCTGTACGCTATGAAATAAAAGAACTGTTTGAGCCTATGGCAGGCATCCTAGAAGTAGGGGAGAAATCAGAACATTGAGGGGGGAAGGAGGGGGTAGTCAAAAAAAAAAAGCAACCACAATCTAGCCGCCCAAGAATCATCATGTAAAATAACACAGGTGAGCCACAGGCCACGTGGCAAGACAGATTAATAAAAATAGGTAAAATTAAAATAAAAGATCTAGTTAGAAATATGCCTGTGCCATAGGCCAAACAGCATAAAATTAAAAAAGTGTCTGTGTGTTTCTTTGAGACTTTGAGATTGCTAGTCCAGATAAGCAGCAGCAGACAGGTCTAAACTGTAAGACTAATCCAGGCCAAAAACTTCTTTCTATACTTATTGCCCTGGGAGGAGAGGCCCTGGGGTCGGGGTCTTGGAAAAAGCCGTAAGTGGAGTGAGGAAAGTTAGAAGGGAAGACCTGTGGGATCTACAGGAGATGTGGGAAGGGATTCAGGCAAGGCTGTCACACGATGTTCTGATGCAGATCTTGGGATGAGGCTGAAGGACTGAATCTAGAAGAACAGAACACCTGATATAGTCTTAAAGAGATTAAATAATTAAATAAACAATTAAATATTAAATAAGAGATTAAACAAATAATGCTAATCTTGGTTTAAATAAAATGACAATTTTAATGAAGTTATGTCCTTCCATAATCATCTTATTTGCCATGATCGTTTGCTTACCCAGAATTCCCATCTTCCACGAGCCTAGTTTTAGTGTCTAAAGTTTTGTCACTGTCTTCATGAAAGAATATTCTCTCATTATTCAGAATAATTTGGATTTTAATAATTGTTAGATCCAAAGGAAATTCCAATTCCACAAACTCCAAAAGACATTGCACGTGTCCAGGAATGACAGTCTTGGCCCAGCTCAAGACAATATAGAAGGTTTTCCAGCAGTTAGATAAAAGCCAGCACTACTCAGGAACTTGGTATTCATCTGCCAAATAAGGTTACTCCAGGCCCAACATAGTGTTCTAAGGCCTCCCTTCCCCTAACGTCCTAGACCTGTTTCAGCTCACAGGCTTCCCTCTCCTCAGCCATTTATTCATCCTCCACATAGCAGGCTATTCTCTATGGTTGCCATTCTTGCTTCCCCATGCCTGGCTGTGTCCAGTCTGCTTCTTTTTCTGTCTGTTTTAGACTCTTTCAGATGCCCCAGGATATTTTCTCTTTCTTACCCACAATAAAAACCTTTCCCCCTAATGGAGTGGTCATTTTGGTCATTTCCTGCTCTACTGAAGACTGGGGAGGAGTTCACAGGCCCCCTCCCCTTTCAAGGGGCTCATCACTCCTAACCAAACAAGCCATCAATTTAACCCTCCTAAAGTCTTAATCATTTGTTTCTGCCACTTCTCTACCTGCTCTAACCACCCTTGCCTCCTGGGTAGGTGTCTTCTGGGTCTCTCTGGTTCCTGGAGCCTGCTATGGATGTCTATCCCTTGGGAAGCCTCTGCCTCTCCTTGGCAGGCTGAAATCTCCTATCCACTTCTCCAGTGTGATTCAGGGCGCCTTTCTGCTAAGGCACTTACCCCTCTCCTCTATTGAAATTCCCCCCCTGGCAGAGTTCCTATTTGTTTTGGGTTTTTTTTGAAACCAGAACATTTATTTTATGACTGATCGAAATCCTCAAGATGAACTGGATGCTGCAACAGCTGCTCTCTTGGGTTTAGGTGTTGTCCCTTCACGGAATCCATGTCTGAATCTCCGATAGACAATTTTTAAGTGCCTCATCCGCCCAGTCCCGGTCGTGTTTCGTCTCTTAGCCTTGGCACTCCAGTTATACTTTCTCTTGCGCTTGGTAGGATATCCACATTTGCCACAGGTCGGCTTCTGAGGGTGGTAGGCTATAGAGCCACAGCGGTGGCACAACGTGTGTGTCTTATTGCGACGCTTTCCGAAAGATTCCTTTGGTCATCTTGCTTCTGCCGCCGTGGCCAAAGAGACCCAGAGTTCCTATTTGTAATCCTTTTTCATAAACCTCTCCTGTCTCACCTTTGTTGTGCTCCTGCCTTCCTCCCCATGTGTCTCTCAGCTCACTCCCAGAGCTTGCTTTGGATCTCTCACTCCCCTTCTGAAGCCCTCCTTGGACTTAGAGATTCCATTAAAGCCTCCATATCTTGCTGCAAACAGCTTGGCCTCAGTAAAAATTAGACAACAGTCACTGTTAGGATTGTTCTAGCCCCTGAAGCCACAGCTGGCTAATGGCAATTAGCCGGCCTGACCAGGGTTCGGATGCCAAGCTCCGTTTAAAAAGGTTCTCCACCTTTGACCCCTTCTCTTCCCACCATGCCAGAGAGCACACACCTCAACTCCTAAGCCCCACTTCTTCCCCATCTCTTCCTCTCCCTCCCTCCCTCTCTCCATAATAATAAAGTCTCTCTCCTTGTGGGCCTAGTCTAAGGGCTCCACATGGAGCAAGGGGCCAACGTCAGCCACATGAGTGTGTGTTTGTGATACTGAGGGACCCCCAAAGACTCGATGCAAATGCAAGAGGGTTTATATTGCTATGAACAGGTTCCAAATAAACACGGGTCAATACCCTTTGCTCCAACGCAGGGGAGGGTAGAGGGTTACCGCAGGAGCCCCGAGGTGTGGGGGGTTTTTAGAGAGAAGCCTATGTAAACAGGGTGCTGCGCACCTTGGCATTTCACACAAAGAGGCTTGGGGCACATTAGCTATTGGCTGAACTTTTGGCTTGAACCAGCTCCAATGCAAACCCAGTCGCTTAATCTGCTGGCTGAACTTTTGAATCTGTTGGCTGTCAGGTGCACTCCCAGACCTCAGCCCCGCCCTCAGGCACTAACTGCTTCCTTCTACAAACAAAGCTTTGTAAGGATAAATCCATGCCTTTGCAAGTTATCCTAATAGTCCCAATGACCAAAAAAATGACATACTCAATTTCCAAATTGTCTCAGATAATAAAACTGGCACTGCACATGTAGATGATCCCTCAAATTACTTATCTCTTGTCTTTCTCTATTCTCCCATTCTTGAAAAATCTCTAAGCTTTCTCTGTTTTTGAAAATCTATTAAAACCATTGACTAAACATTCTGTTTCAAGTTTTGTAAGTTTAATGGTTATGGTTAAAAGAGCTGTAAAATTCCTAACAAAAAGTTAATTTAGAACTTGTAACAAAAGGCGTTGAACATTAAACCATCCATACTTAGCCGATCTTGATTTGCTACAGCATGTTAGTCTGACAAGACAAGACAGTGCAGAGGTTGCTACATCCTGTGTGCTGAGACAATTTTAAAACTTGACTAGAATTTGATCTTTTTGATGAGAAGCCCCTTGGAAAATTATCCAACCCTATTCTAGGACCCAAGGGCAAGATGACAGCTAGTTTATCATGCTTTGGACATTCCATATTGCACTTGGATGCCCAAATACCTGAGTGTAGTCCCAGTGGTTGGAATAAAGACTTTCAAAGGGCTATAATTTGTGTCTGAATGGTCATCTCTGGTGGACTCTCCTGTAACACTAGTATGTAACTTGGATTCAACTCTTGTTTTAAAAAACAAATTTGCTACAACATACTATATTTATAACTTGGATTCAATTCTTGTGCATAAAATAAAAGTTACTTACAAAAAATATTTGGTAAGTAAGGTTTATAAATTTCTGAGATTGTAAAGGTCTACTCGGGCTAACACAAACTTAGAGATGTACATCTAACTATATATGTCTTTGTTAACTATGTTCAAAACCAAGTTTCTAAAAAACTGGATAAGAAACACCATGTACTTGATAAACAAGGTTTATGAATTCCAAAGTCTATTCAAGCTAGCAAAAACTGGCTTTAAGATTCTTTGTTTTTACAAGCTTTATTAAGCTTTAACTATTTGGATAAACTGAGTTATACAAGAAACTTTGGTATTCTGTATAGGTTCCCTATGAAAAGATCAGGAAAATAAGGTTTTTAGTCTCTCAGTGGACTGCATTTATGATTTAAAATTTTATTTTGATGCTAAATTTATTCAGTTTAAAATATTTAAGGCTCAAACTTAATAGTGATAAAATTGCAACTTTATAATCTTGTAAAAGCTATTAATTTATAAACTATTAAAGATAATCAAGACACACAAGTTAATGATTTGCTTATAAGTGATCAAATTCTTTAACATTCTTGAAGCTGTGCTTATAGTCACACTAAGTATAAGTGGAATTTATCTACAGGGACAAGCTTTAGCCTTCTGTATATGCTATCAAGGATAAATCTGGAGAAAGTAACTGGAAACAGATAAAGTTTGTTTAAAATTGGCCATATCTCAATTAGATGATGGCCCTCAGACCCCTCAGAGAAATCTTGGAATATGGCATGTAAGGTGTTTAATAAAAAGTTTTCAATGCTAGCTTCTGACAGCCCTGTGGCTAGCTCCAAAAAAGAATCAGCTTGGATTTGCTTCATGTGTGAGAATGCTAATCACTGAACAAAGAAACACAGCCCTATGCCTTGCTCACCACTAGGGCCCTGAAGTAACTCTGGAAATTGTTGGACTGACTGGCCCACTCTTCCGAGCCAAGGTAGGCCAGTTCCCCAAATTCCTCCTGACAAAAGCTTACTTTAAGTCTTCCAAAGAAAACTCCATTTGGGGTACCTGTATTCTAAATTCTAATTTTGACAGTGAAAGAAAATAAATTTGTTTTTATTTAAAGTGTGTGTGTGTGTGTGTGTTTTGTGTGTGTGTGTGTGTGTGTGTGTGTGTGTGTGTGTGTGTGTGTGTGTGTGTACTGAGCCAGGCCAATTTCATCACTATGAACATACAAAAAATTAAATATTATAAAAGGCCCTATAATCTGCTCAGATGTTTAACAACTTAATTCTCCTCACTATTGCTAGAGAAACTCAAAGATTTGCATTAACGCTTCTTGTCAAATTATACAAAAGACATCAGTCTCTATAACAATATTTATGATGTTTTATACCCTAAGTACTGATATTTCTTGATTAAATTAGGCTCGGTCTAAGGTGTCTGTAATATAATAAGCCAGGATTTTTTAAGAAGATATCAAACCAGACAAAAATCGAGAGAGAGAGAGAGAGAGAGAGAGAGAGAGAGAGAGAGAGAGAGAGAGAGAGAGGAATATAGAGAAAGAGGAGAGTGAGGGAGAGAAAATTTTTTTAAATACCCCAACTGTAAGTAAGACAGTCCATAGAATAAACATAACTGTAAATACAGGTAGAAACAAATCTAGCTTTTAAATCTTAATTTTTAGTATAATAATCTTATATATCACTTGGAAATGTTATGTGAGATTCTGAGGATAGAAGAAGGGACTCTGATCCAGATCATGATGGCTAATTTGATTTGATCCAACAGTTTCTTTCTTAATGGTTTTACCAGCTATTTCTCTCTGCAGAAGGCTCTGCCCTGCCCTCTACTCAGCCTCCTTGACATTAGATCCTAGGAATTAAAATCCTAGCAGTATGAGAACAAACACTGCTAGCACACAAGTATGTGTACAAAGTGTAAGGCTTGGTCAGCAGGGGGAGCTGGGAATAAGAATAGCTGGAAAGAAACTGAAGAAGTGTGTAAACATTGACTAGAAAGTCAGTGTGTGGAGAAGTTAAAATGTTGCTTTTTCAGAACCTAATTACAATTTATGTAGCAAGGTCTAAAGCCCATAAGTAGTTACTGTTTTTGCACATGTGTGTTAAACCTAGCATCCTGTGACTAACAGATGCAAACCTGTAATTTATTAATTTGACAAAATCCAATTTTCAACTCGTCAAAGGACTGAGAACATTTTCAGCATCTGTTGACTGCAGATGAAATTTCTTTGTTGGGCTGTAATTCTTGATGTTCTTACTACATTAAACCTTATATCAAACCACACACTCATAGTGAGAGATTTTAATACTTTACTCTCACTAGTGGTTAGATCTTCCAGATAGAAACTGAATAGAGAAAAAAGGGAGCTAACAGATTTATGACTCATATGGACTTAACAGATATATTCAGATGATTCCACCCAAATACCAAAGAATATACCTTCTTCTCAGCACCCCATAGAACTTTCTCTAAAATTGAGCACATATGCAGTCATAACACAAATATGAATAGATACCAAAAAAGTGGGAATAATCCCTTGTATTTTATCAAATCACCATGGACTAAAGTTAGAGTTCAACAACAACACAAACCACAGAAAGCCTACAAACTCATGGAAACTGAACATCTCTCAACTGAACCACCTCTTGGTCAAGGAAGAAGTAAAGAAAAAAATTAAAGACTTTCTCCTGGAAGGAAGTGTTTAATAAATCACAAACTTATGGGATGCAATCAAAGCAGTGCTAAGACAAAAGATCATAGCACTAGGTGCCTACCTAAAAAAAAAAAAAAAAAGGAGAAATTTCACACAAGAGCCTTAACAACACAGCTGAAAGCTCTAAAACAAATAGAAGCAAACTTACCGAGAAGTAGATGGCAGAAAATAATCAAACTCAGGACTGAAATCAATAAAACTGAAACAAAGAGAACAATACAAAGAATCAAGCAAAGAGTTGGTTTTTTGAGAAAGTCAACAAGATAGATAAACCCTTATTCAAACTAACTAAAAAGGCAGAGACAGAGAGAGTATCTAACCTAACAAAATCAGAAAAGAAAAAGAAAAGGGGGACATATCAACAGACACTCAAGAAATCCAGAGAATTATTAGATCATACTTCAAAAATCTGTACTCCACAAAATCAGAAAGACTAAAGGAAGTGGAAATCTTTCTGGACAGATGCCACTTACCAAAATTGAATCAAGATCAGATAAATGACCCAAATAGACCTATAACCCCTAAGGAAATATAAGCAGTTATTAACAGTTTCCTATGCAAACAAAGCTCAGGACCAAATGGCTTCAGTGCAGAATTCTACCAGAATTTCAAAGAAGAACTAATACCAATAATCCTCAATTATTCCACACAATTGAAACTGAAGGAACATTGCCAAACTCTTTGTATGAGGGTATAGTCATCCTGATACATTGCTAAAGCAAATACAAAGATACAACAAAGAAAGATAATTACAGAACAATCTTCCTCACGAATATTGTAGCAAAAATACTTAATAAAATACTGGCAAACCAAATTAAAGAACATACCAAAAAATTACCCACTATGATTGAATGGGCTTTATTCCAGAGATTCAGGAAAGATTCAATATACAAGAAACTGTCAATGTCATCTATCATATAGACAACCTGAAAGAAAAAAAATATGATCATCTTATTAGATGCTGGAAAAGTCTTTGACAAAATCTAACACTCATTCATAATAGAAGTCCTGAAAAGAGCAGGGATACAGGGAAAATATCTAAACATAATAAAGACAAGACACAGCAAGCCAGCAGCCAACATTAATCTAAATGAAGAGAAACTCAAAGTAATCTCACTAAAATTAGGAACAAGGCAAGTCTGTCCACTCTCTCTATATCTGTTCAATATAATTCAATTGAATAGACAACAAAATTAAACAAAAAGAGATCAAGGGCATACAATTTGGAAAGAAAGAAGTCAAATTATCATTATTTGCAGATATACAGTATACATAAGTGATTCTCAAAAGTCAACTGGAAAACTTCTGCCACTCAAAAACACCTTCAGCAATGATAACAAAATTAACTCACAAAAATTAATATCCCTCCTATACACAAATGATTTAAAAAGCTGAAAAACAAATCAGATTATATTACAATAACAGCAAATAATATCAAATATTTTGGAGATAACTCTAACCAAGGAAGTGAAAGACCTCTATGACAAGAACTTTAAGTCACTGAAGAAAGAAATTTAAGAAGATATCAGAAAATGGAAAGATCTCCCATGCTCTTGGATAGTTAAAATCAACATAGTAAAAGTGGCCATCTTACCAAAAGCAAATCTACAGATTCAATGCAATCTCTACCAAAATACCAACACAATTTGTCACAGACCTTGAAAGAACAATACTTCACTTCACATGGAAAAACAAAAAAATTCAGGATTACCAAAACAATTCTGTACAATAAAGAAACTTCTGGAGGTATCACTATCCTTGACTTCATACTATACTATAGAGCTACAGTGACAAAAACAGCTTGTTGGTGGCATAAAAATAGACTTTCAGATAAATGGAATGAAACTGAAGACCCCAACATTAATTGTCACATCTATGAACACCTAATTTTTGACAAAAAGGCAAAAAATATACAATGGAAAAAATAACATTTTCAACAAATGGTGCTGCTATAACTGAATGGTGGTATGTAGAAGAATGCAAATTGCCCTGAACAAAACTCAAGTCCAAGTGGATCAAAGACCTCAACATAAACCCAGTTACACTGAACTTGATAGAAAAGACAGTGGGAAATACCCTTGAACACACAGGCACAGGTGACCACTTTCTAAATTTAACACCAGTAGCACAGACACTAAGATCAACACTCAATAAATGAGACCTCTTGAAACTGAGAAGCTACTGTAAGGCAAAAGACATGATCAATAAGACAAAATGACACCCTACAGAATGGGAAAAGATCTTCACCAATCCTATATTTGACAGAGGACTGATCTCTAAAATATATAGAGTACTCAAGAAACTAGAGGCCCAAAACCCAAATAATCCAATTTAAAAATGGGGTTCAGAGCTAAAAAGGGAATTCTCAACAAAAGAATTACAAATGGCTGAAAGACACTTAAAGAATTATTCAACATTCTTAGCCATCAGAGAAATGCAAATCAAAACAACTTTGAGATACTTTTTACACTTGTCAGAATGGCTAAGATCAAAAGCACAGATGACAGCCTATGCTGGAGGGAATGTGAAGCAAGGAGAATACTCCTCCATTGCTGGTAGGAATGAAATTTTTTATAGCCACTTTAAAAATCAGTATGGTGGTTTCTCAGAAAACTGAGAATAAATCTCCCTAATGATCCAGCAATACCATTACTGGGCATGTACCCAAAGGATGCACATTCTTACCCCAAGGGCATTATTTCAACTATATTTATAGCAGCATTATTCAAAATAGCCAGAACCTGGAAACAACCAAGATGTCCCTCAACTTAAGAATGGATTAAAAAATTGTGGCACATTTACACAATGGAGTACTACTCATCATAAAATATGACATTCTGAAATTTGCAGGCAAATGGATGGATCTGGAGAGTATCATAAAGAGACCCATAAAGATGGACATGGTATGTACTCACTCATCGTGGATTTCAGACACAAAGCAAAAGATAACCAGTCTACAATCCACAATCCCTAAGCAGGTAGGTAGCAGGAGGAACTTAAGAGAGAAATCCATGGATCCCCTTGGGAAGGGGAAACAGAGAAGATATTCTGAGTAAACTGGGGTTACAGAGGGAAGCAAGTAAGGGGAAGTGAAAAGAAATCATGAGAGAAGGAGATAGTTGAGTGGGAGAAACAACAGAGGTAGGAGAAAGAAATAGATATTTTGACAGAGGGAGCCATTGTGGGGTTAGAGAGAAACCTGGTGCTAAGGAAATATCTAAGAACCCACAAAATGTCTCTAGCTGGGACTCCATGCAATAGTGGAGAGGGTGCCTAAACAGGACTTCTTCCTCTGTAATCAAATGAATGACCACTCTAATTGTCTTTATAGAACCTTCATCCAGCAAGGAATGAAGGCTGAAGCTCCTGGTCCAGATCAAGCTCCCGGTCCATCTGAAGAGATAGAGGAGAGCATATATGAGCAAAGGGATTGGGATCATGAGGAGGAGACTCACAGAGAGGGATAACCCAACCTATGGGGAGCTCTCTAACTCTGAGGAACCTTTATGGACAAGAACTAAACCCTCCAAAAATAGACGACAGTCCAGTGACATGGGCAGTTTGTATAGCCTCTTGCAGGAGGACCAGAGTTTATTCCTGGTGTATGAACTGACATCTTAGAGCCCATTCCCTACAGAGGGACACCTTAAACAAAAAAGGAAATGCTGTGGAATAATCCTTCTGTACACTGTGAATATGTATTACTTTCATTAGTTAATAAAGAAGCCGACATGCCAGTAGCTGAACAGGATAAGCCAAATAGAATGATCAAAAGAAGAAAGGCCAGAGTCAGAGGAGATGCCAGCCAGCTGCTGAGAAAACAAGATGTGTATCAAAATGAGGTAGCAAGCCATAAGCCATGTGACAAAGCATAGATAAGAAATATTGGTTAATTGTAAGAGTTAGGTAGTAATAAGCCTGAGCTTTTGGTTGATTATTTATAATCAATATTGAGTCTCCTGTAAGTTATTTGGGAATTGGTGGGTGAGACAGAAACTTCTGCCTTCATCATTTGTTGAAGATACTGTCATTTTTCCCAGTGTGTATTTCTGCCTGCTTTATAAAAAAAAATCTTGTCTATAGGTGTTTAAACATATTTCTGGGTCTTCAATTCCATTAATCAATGTGTTTTTTTAAAATTCCAGTATCATGCTGTTTTTATTACTTAGTTTTGTGGTATAGCATAAGACCTCTAGCAGTTCTTCTATTGTTCAGGATTGTTTTAGATATCCAGGGTTTTTTGTTTTTCCATATGAAGTTGAGAATTGTCCGTTCAAGGTCTGTAAAAAAAATTGTGTTGAAATTTTTATGGGGATTATGTCAATCTGCAAATTTTTTTTGTAGGATGTCCATTTTTATTGTGTTAATCTTACTAATCCATGAGTCTGGAAAAGCTTTTCATCTTCTGATATCTTCTTCAAGATATAAAGAGGAGGGCATAAGGATGAGAGAAAGATGGGAAAATATAAGAAAAAAGTAAAAGTATATGAAATGTGGATAAAAGGTCTAGGAAAATGCCTTTGAGGACTAGAGAGATAGCTCAGCAAATAAGAGCACTTTCTGTTCCTGCAGAAGACGAGGGCTCAGTTCCCTGCTCCCACATCAGGTCACTCATAACCTCCTGAATGTCCAGCACCAGAAAATCTGGTCTTCTTTTCTGGTCTCCTTTGGTACCAGTACACACAGACAACACACACGCACACGCACGCGCGCACGCACACACACACACAGATATACATACACATACAGACACATACACAAATAAAATAACTTTTTAAAAGAATGCTTTACAAATTGGAAAAGAAGAAGTGAAGCTATCTCTATTTGCAGATGATATGATTGTATACATAAGTGACCCACAAAATTCTTCCAAGGAACTGTTACAGCTGATAAACACCTTCAGCAATGTAGCAGGATACAAGATTAACTCAAAGAAATCAGTAGCCCTTCTATACACTAAATATAGAAGAGCTGAAAAAGAAATAAGGGAAACATTACCCTTCATAATAGCTGCAAATAGTAATAAATACCTTGGAGTAACTATAACCAAAGAAGTAACAGACCTATTTGACAAAAATTTTAAATCACTGAAGAAAGAAATTGAAGAGGATATCAGAAAATGGAAAGCTCTCCCATGTTCCTGGATTGGTAGGATCAACATAGTAAAAATGGCAATTCTACCAAAGGCAATCTACAGATTCAATGCACTGCCCATCAAAATC
>PVIH01010574.1:0-74409 GCA_004025045.1 Sigmodon hispidus
AGAAGGGGGTATTGTATAGGTATACCATTAGAGAAGGGGAGTATTGTATAGGTATACCAATAGAGAAGGGGGTATTGTATAGGTATACTAATAGAGAAGGGGGTATTGTATAGGTATACCATTAGAGAAGGGGGTATTGTATAGGTATACCAATAGAGAAGGGGAGTATTGTATAGGTATACCACTAGAGAAGGGGAGTATTGTATAGGTATACCACTAGAGAAGGGGAGTATTTTATAGGTATACCATTAGAGAAGGGGAGTATTGTATAGGTATACCATTAGAGAAGGGGGTATTGTATAGGTATACCAATAGAGAAGGGGGTATTGTATAGGTATACCATTTGTGGCTGAGTACTTCACAAATATTTGTTTCCTGCATTTTGACCACTTTTCCTCATGACACTCTGGAAACCACTGACCTACTTTCACATGGTCTTTTCTGGAATTTCGCGATAACTGAATCACCCTGCATTTCTTTTCTCTGTAGTAAGATATGTGACCAAAAGCAACTTTCATTGGAAAGTATTTATTTAGCTTACACTTCCTGTCATTATTCATCACTTAGGGAAATCAAGGCAGGATTCTAACTAGAATATGAAGCAGCAAACCAACACTGCTTGCTGGTTTACTTACTGGCTCATGTTTAGCTAGGTTTCTTATACAGCATAGGGTCAGTTACCAGGGAATGATATCATAACCAGTAACATGATCCTGCTTTATCAATTAATAATCAAGATAAACCCCTGGAGCCTGGGTTGCCAACCTGTGGGTCACAACCCTTTTGAAGGTCAAATAGCAATTTCACTACAGGGCTCCTCAGACCAATGAAAAACACAGGTGTTTGCCTTACAAATCTTAACAGGGGCAAAATTACAGTTTTGAAATAGCAATGAAAACAATTTTATGTTTGAAGGTTACTACAATGTGAGGAACTGTATAAGAGTCACAGCATTAGGAAGGTTGAGAATCACTGCTCTGGAGACACACCTACAAGCCAGTCTAATTGAGGAAATTTTTTAGTCAAGGTTTTGCTCACAGGTGACTCTGGCTGTGACAAGTTTACAGAGCTAACAAAGTCACAGAATGTAATCAGTTTTTATCCTAATGTTTTGGGAGCCATCCATGTGAGTGAACACCAAAGATTTGCTCCTTTCAATCACTAAACTATCTTCTGATATGTCAAAGAGCAAATTGTGACTATGCTATATATTCTAGATACTTCTACCTGATGATAATAGACATGCTGCTCTTTTCTGGTTAGAGCTATTAAACCTAAGTGTGTACTTGTATGTCTTCAAGATGGCTGCCCAGGAGTAGGATTTCTTCCCATTACAGTGATCTGTGCTTATAGAAAACGATTGTTAGCTTTTGTAGAAATGCCTTCCAAAGACTACAGTATTTGATCTACCAACTAGTAGCAATTGAATACTCCAGTTCACCTTTATGCTGTTTCATCCTTGATAGCACCAAACCTTTTGATTTTGGCACACTAATGAAGATGCAGGTTATAAAATTTCACTTTTCATTTGTTTTCCCCTAATATTTAATAATGATAGAAATATTTCAATGTGGTTTTAGACATGCGCTCATCTTATAAATGAAATTTCTGCTCAAACTCAATTTGCTTTTTCTATTAAGTTCAGATTAATTACCTAAACAGGCCTATAACCTTTACGGAAATTGAAGCTGTCATCAAAAGCCTCCCCAAAAATAAAAGTCCTGGTCCAGATGGTTTCAGTGCTGAATTCTACCAGACATTCAAAGAAGAAATACTACTGTTACTCCTCAAACTATTTCACACAGTAGAAACTGAAGAAATATTGCCAAATTCCTTTTATGAGGCCACAATCACCCTAATACCCAAGCCACTCAAAGACACAACAAAGAAGGAGAATTACAGACCAATTTCCCTCATGAATATTGATGTGAAAATTCTCAACAAAATTTTGGCAAACCGTATATAACAAAGTATAAAAAATATCATCCACCACGACTAAGTTCAAAGAGTTTTTAAAAAGTATTTTCTGAATAAAATTAACAGACATAAGGATCAGAAAATCTTCTCCAAGACTTTAGCTTCCTTTTTTTTTCTATTTTCTTAACAGTGCATCTTAAAGCACAAAATGGTTCTCTGAAATTTATTCATTTTTAATTGTTTGACTATTCTAGGTCTTATTACAAAGTATTTACCTAATTCAATATAACAAGGATCTTTTTCTGTGTGTTGTATTCCCAGGTTACATCTTACAAAATTCTTGTATGATGTAACCTGGGGATATTTATGTTGGGTCTTAGAGAATTCAAAACACATATGGTGTAGAAGTTGAAACCTTCCTACTACAAATGTTTCCTTAAGGATTGTGTATGTGCTCAATCTTGTAGAAGTAACAATGGCTTTATTTCTCCTTTCCAAATAATAAAACATTTATTTCTTTTCCTTGGTGAAAGAGGCCCATTTGTCCCCTTGGAATATTTGGTGATGTGGATTATATATTTTTCATTTTCACACTTGGGGTTTCTAATACTATTGTCATCTATTGTGTAGAGGTAAAAGATGTTGCCAAATGTCTTATGGTGTATAGGACAGTCTCCCACAAAATGAATTATCTGTCCTAAAACATAAAGTCAGTGAGTGTGAAGAATTCTCCATTCCTCTACAAGGTAGACTCTGCAGCATACTACTGCACAGATTTGGACATGGGCATCATCTTCATGCTCCTGTTTTTGAACCAGAACTGTAGTCATTTCAGCATTAGGTTTATAGAAAGTGATTGTTAGCCAGCTAAAAACATTTATTTCTGTTACTGCTTCCAAGAGGAATGTTTATGACATCCTGGGGATTGAATCCGAGGCCTTAGAAGTGGTAGGTAACAAATATGTTCCTATCCCTTTGTAAGAGCCTCATGTCCAATTATTTTAAGTGAAATTTTCATCATCTGTTGAAATAAACAGGTTTTCCTGTTTTTTAATGCAGTTCAAAAGAGTGGTTGCTTTATGTTCAATTATTTATAGAAACTGCACATAGAAAACATATTCATCATTCAGGTATAACCATTCTGTTTTATTATACTCATCCACTCATCATCTCTCACAAGATATTTTAAAACAAATTTCAGGTATCGTATGTTCAACATTGACCTATTCTTTTTGAAGTTATGTCAACAGTGTTCTCTTGGAATAAAGTCGACTGGATTATGAAGTGCTATATTTTAATGCAATTCTGGAATCAGTAGTTTCTTTAGGATATTTGCCTCTGTCTCTCATGAGAAAACCAGCCAATAATTTTTCTTTTCTGCAATATCCCGGTCAGACTTATTCATAAAAGTTTTGCTGAACTGGGAAGCACTTCCTCTTTATCTTCTGTGGAAGATTTATTAATACTATACTTAACTTTTTTCCTTAAATGTACAGGAAAATTCACTAATGTAGGAACTTACCCAGGCCTGCAATGATATCAGATGATTTTAATTTGGATTTAATAATTTTTATGATCACAAATCCAAATTGTTTAGAATCACATTCAAATTATATGCTAAAAATATATTTAAATTTTTAGTTTTTCATTTTTGTCACATTGATGATTTAATTTTTTAAATTGTTCTTTTTAATTTATGTTTCCAAAATTGCTGGCATAAAGACTGCTTGAAAATACTTGTAGTAGTGCCCTTTTTAAAATTTTCTGATATATGAGATATATCACTTTACCCTACCAAGATAAATTATAGAGGAAGGGTTTATTTTGAGGCTTTCTATTCCAAAGAGATAATAATCCCTAATGGAAGAACAGAGGAAAAATGTCAGGCAGCTGGAGCAGCAGCTGAGGGCTCACATGTTAAGAGCAAGCAGAAAACAGAGAACACACTGGGAATTGTTTAGTCTTTTGGAACCTCAAAACTGAACCATAGTGACATACCTTCGCCAACAGGGCCGCACTCCTAACCCTTTCAAAACTGTTCCACCCAGTGAATGTAAGTATTTGATGGGACCAATGAGGGTAGGGAGAATTCTCATTCAAACCACCACAGAGGTACTTGATTCTTCATCAGTCTTAAGATGAATATTGCAATTTTATGCCTTTTGAAGAACCAAGTCTTCCTTGCTGACTTTCTTTGTTTTAAACATTGTTTAATTTTTCATTGATTTCTATCATAATTTTTTAATCTTGCCTTTCTTGCACTTTCTTGGTCCTAATATATTATGCCTGGACAAAAAATGAATCTAAGATAGAATTTAGGCCCAAGATATGAAATTTTGTAGATGCCACCATGTTCAGAAAAGTTGGTAAAGGAGCCAATATTTCTTGTGCCAATTAGATCAATAATGGCAACATTTCCTTTATTCTTGCTAACATTAGGTCTTATTTGCTTATAATTCACTGAAAGAAACTTGTGAATATTCCCCCAAGAACCTTCTGAGATTTTCCATTTCTCCTTATACTGTAGTTAAGTCCTTACGTCATATCCATTTGTGGTTAACTGCATACAGATTTTGAACCATTCTATGGCCCTGATTGACTGAATGTTTTGTCATTATTGAAGCCTGGCTATCTCTCCTTAGGCAATCAGCCTAGATGTCTCCTTTGTTTGTATTGCTATAACCGTGCAGTATTTCTTTGGATTGTATTCACGATTCATTTTTTTAAAAAATCTAATTTCAAACTTGCTATCACTTTCCCATCCTATTTGTCTCTTGTGGCAGCACAAGCTGGGTATCACATTGCACGCAGCTTGCCACTCTTTTGTTTCTTCTCAGCCAGCCGTAGCATCTCTTCCATTTACACTTGTATCTACGGCCATACCACCCTGAACGTGCCCGATCTCGTCTGATCTCGGAAGCTAAGCAGGGTCGGGCCTGGTTAGTACTAGGATAGGAGACCATTTACACTTGTTGCAATGGATGGCAGGTGCAGGTTTTCATGCCAACCCTTGTAATTTTGCTTTACATTTGCCCTAACTTTATACAAATGATTTCCCTCCCCTCTTGCTTGCCTTTGGATTGACTGGTTAGATATTGGTTTCTGTGCTTCCTTGGTTAGCTTAATTGCTGCACATCTTTTTCTTTTTCTTCAGTTGGTCCCTGATTAGAAGCTGACACCTTTTCTTGTATTGAAATAGTCTGTTCTGTTTCTACTATATTTCTACCATATATTAAAATTCATGAGATATTTATTGTATTATAAATTTGCTATTAGTTTATATTCAATCACATATTCATCCACTAAATTGTTTTTTACTTGGTATTCTATTAAAAACTTCAAGTGGGTTTTATTATTTCCCATCTGCCTGAAACATCACCCCTTAGAATTTCTTTCAGCAGAGGTTAACTAATGATGAGTACTCAAGCTTTTTATCTGAAAAATAAAATGCTCATTTTATTCTGTTTTGAGAAATACTTTTGTTGGGCACAGAATCTTATCACACTTGCCAATAAGTTCTGCTTCCTGTTTCTCTTCAAGTTCTTTTTCCTGGGAGTTTATAAAAAAGTAATTGTGTTTAATGGTCCTTTTAGAAGTAGCTAGAAATCTCTCTTTTTCTCTTTCTCTTTCTCTTTCTCTCTCTCTCTCTCTCTCACTGATAAGAATGAGAGTTTTGTTTTCTGTTGATAGCTTTTTGGTATATTTTCCAAGAGAAAAAAATAGCAATTTCTTGAACTGTCTTATACATATTTAAGTCTTCTCTGTTGGTTCTCCTGTAACTTCCAGAGATATAATGCTGACAAATACACTGTAAAGGCTTTCTCTTCTTACATTTCTACTTTCTTAGATTTTCCCTCAATACTATAAAATAAAGTCTTGCACAGTTGTAGAGACTGGTAGATGTCTGGCTGACTGACCAGCAGTTGTAGCTAGTTCTTTTGAGACAGGCCAGATTAGTGCCCAATGAAGACATTCAGCAGTACCTGGCCACTGAGATGACACCTTGATCCCTCAGTGCTTCTAGCAAATCTGAAGCAAGAAACGGCATTATTATTCTCTTTCTTTTTTGCGAGGGTGGAGAGGACACTAAGAAAGAGAACAATTTGTATGTCCTGAATCACATTCCAATGTTTTTTTCATTTATCATGTATAATTCTGTATATGTATATCCAAAAGGAAAGCTGAAATGAATTCTATCAAAACAAACATCATACCATAAGATAAAACCCAGAGACATATAACTTATGGAAAAGGAAACAGGTTTGGGGTCTTATTTGCCTCTTTCTAGAGAAACAGGTTTGGAAAATTAAAATCTTTTGAAATTTTAACTCTAGACCTATAAAGCAAATTCTTTTGTGTCTTTGGAGCACTGAAGTCCATGGTTACCAATGATGACTGTTACTTTTCTAGACAAGATTTTAGTCAGTAATTTCATTTCTGTTAGATCTATTATATCCTTCTGGATTCATTCAATGGCCACAAACAGGAATCAAAATTGCTTTTCCTTTTGCATCTTATCAATCTTTTTCTCATATTTAAATGCAAATACTAATATGAAAGGAAGCTATCTATCAGGTATGAGAAGAAAAGCAGAAAGAACAGGTAGGAAGTCACTGTGAATCAGTCTCTAAATCACCCACTTAGATAGGTGGCATGGACCCATCTCCGGCCACAGTCTTCCCAGGTGAGCAGAGTCTGTGGACAACTCTCTTATGCAAATGCTTAGGCTATATCTGTATATTCCACCAGAATAAGAAACTGAATGACTTTCATTTCCAAAGCATGCCTTGGTACTGCCAATAATGCTGAGGTAGAACTCCAAGCTGACATCAAATGACTCATCTTCATCTCAATCTCTTTCCCACTGACAAAAAGCACACTCAGGCCCTGACCCTTCTTTTAGTCAACAGTGCTGTCTGCTTTTTACCTCCAGTCTGTTACCCATACAGGATGTTAGTCTGAATAGCTCTGAATTCCTCTCTGAGATTCCATTCATTTTTAACAAAAGAACATAGGATTTGTTTATGAGCAAAATCTGAAAAACCTGGTTCTTGAAGCCAGTTTGCCTTACTGTGGACTCTTGGGGGCAAATGGGAGGATGCCCAGACTGCAAAGGCTGGCCATAGACTTTCTGTAGCTGATGAGTAACAAACCTGACATGAAGATTAAGACTGTCTTATTGGCATCCCAGAAGGCCTTTGCTTAAACCTTTTAAACTGCTTCACAGATCATAAGTAACACACACAGAAGGGGAGAAAAGTTACAGTATGTGTGTCATGAAAATTCAGAGCCTCAAAAGACCTACCATCTTCTTTCTTTTTTCTCAAATATAATTTTACCCTTTCTCAATTCATGACTATAACTTCTTCCTCAACATCAGGCCCAGCCACTAAGAAGTTCAATTGTTCTTAAGAAAGAAAAGGAGAAAGACAAGAGATATAGACAGAAACAGAGACAAAGAAATGAAAAATGGCATGAACTCTCCTGTCTAATTGCATTACCTTCTAACAACATGGCATAATATCCATACTCCCAGATCCAAGAAGATAGCTCAGTTGATAAAGTGTTTGCAGTTAAAACATGAAGACCTGAGTTCAGATTGCATAAAAGAAAAGCTGAACATGGCAGAATTCTCCTAAAATTCCTAGTATTCAGGACATGAAGGCAAGAAAATCCATAGTGATTCCTGGTCATCTACACTTGGAGAAACAGTGAACCTCAGGTTCAATACGAAACTCTGTCTTAAAAAAAATAAGGTAGGAAACAATATAGGAAAACAGTTGACACCCTCTGGCCTCTACATGTGCATGCACAAAAGTGCATATCAGCGTACACAACTGAATACACATACATACATATTTATGTACACATAACACATGTATTTGCACATATACCACATGCCTATATGCATGTTTGCACACATGCAGACACACTTGGTAGTGTTTTCATTGAAATACCTAATAACATTTCCTATCACCATTATGTTAAATATCATTAAATATTCCTAATTTTGCTATCACTGTCCCCCAAACACATCATGTCCATTTTCTTCTCTCTGCCCTTCTTGGCCTGAAAGGTTTTCACTGGTCATCAATCTGAAGCTTCCTTTCTCTCCTCCAGCACAATGAACGGCTCTCATCCCCTGGATCTTATGGTGTCTGATTTGTGGATCTGTACACATCTTGCTATCATGTGCCCTTATAATCCACTCTGACATTTGGTCATTTCCACTTTCTCTATTTTATCTTTATTCCCACACCTCAGGACATCAGCAGTGCTGAGGAATAATGTATGGTGAGAAGATGAGAATACGTCACTGCAATAAGCTGCCCCAATTAATTCCCACATGCCTGATTACTTCATATGATAACCTTTTTAATGCATTTATTATTTCATTCATTAATAAAAGGGTATTCACTAAGCTCATGTGATAACCCAGGAACTATAGTTAGAGTGTAAGTGTTAAGAGCAAAAATGTTTACCTTGTGACGGGGAGACAAAAGTAGTGTTACATAAGTATTGGGAAAGGAAACAAAGCAGAAGTTAAATAGGAGTGCCCAGTCAGCGAGCCTGATGGAGCCACAGTTGCCCAGTTCTGAGTAATAAGCATAAGCATGCGCACTAGCTACTTCCTGCTGCGCCAGCTTGAAGTCAGCCATTGCATCTGATGATGGTGACATATTAGCATGGAGATGTTGGATGACAATGAGAGAGACAACACAGCTAGGTGAGTCTCTAGCTGGCAGTGGAAATCTGGACGGGGTATAAAGGTTTGCCCCACATACCTAATGAAGGAGGCTGCAAGTCGGCCCATTGCTTCTCACCTGATTTCCGGTGTCAGGTTTTCTCATCCTCTCCCCCAGGCGTGCCCAGATAAAAACACCCCATAACAGTAGTACATGGAAAACAACAAGAAGTAGGAGTCATGTCTTCAGGAGAGAGGGAAGTTTGAGGAGTGGACATCCACGCAGGGGCCTCGCTGGACTAAGAAAAATCACCAGTTCCCCAAACAGAATAAACTTCAGTGGGACTAGAATGGAGTGTGTGAGTGTGGTATTCTGCACAAACATAGTGATCTGATTTGTGCTTTTGATCCATTTCATGGACATACTTTTCTATGTCACAGTGAGATTAGTGTGTTTATTTATTTATATTATTATTAGTGTATTCATTTGTATTTATTATTAGTAGTGTACTCATTTTTAAAGTTTAGATAAGAAGATCACTCAACTTCCTCAAACACACAAAAAGACAGTGTTCTATGGCTCAAATACAAAAAGGATGCCATGGTAGAAGCATTCCTTCATTTGCCCTAGATGTGTTCATCCATCAGACTCCTTCACTTCTGGTGACCACTGAGAGAAAGTCCACCATGAAGCATCCATCAGAGATAAGTAGGCCCTTATTTATTCCACACACAGGATCTTCTGTCTGTCAAGGAGGATACCAAACAACATGGGCACAGATGGGTATTAGAAAGATTCCCACTGGTCAAAGAAGTCTCTATTTCCCCATATGATGTTGAAATGACCAACTAAGAATATTTTCCTCAACTAGGATAGGGGTTCTGTTCCATACATCTGGGGTGGAACCCAAGACAGCATTTCAACCAAGTTCCCACAATGCTGAACTGACTGGGAGAGGACATTTCTGAGGAACAAAACTCTCTCTATATATATGGGCTGCCCACTGTGTATTTTAATAAAATTGAATATAACAAATTTTAAAACACTGCAAATAATTTTAATTGACACATTTTATTTAATCTGATAGAATTTTAATATAAAAGTGAAATTTTTTTTATGTTATGATGATTAAGAATTAGAAGGTTTTCAGTATTTTTAACCTACAGCACATTCTGTTTGAACTACAGTTTTTAATCACTCAATAGCCCCACATGGCTCATGGTTCACTCCAGTGAATGGTGGGACCTATGTCCTCTATCAGATGTCTCACTAACACCTTTCAATGCACTTAATGGTAAGCTTATTATGCCCCAATGGAAATAGTTGATAAAACAAAAGAATAAGGCTTTCCCACAAACAAAGCATTCTGTCTCACTGTCCTATTTCTCATAAAATAATCCAATTTCAAAATATTAGGACTTACATTTCCTTGTGAAGGGTAATTTCGCCTTCTTATTTTGTAGCCTTCTGTCTGAACTATGAGAAAGTAGGTTCACATAATGGGAATAAATGAAAAGAAAATCAGCAAATCTATTCCTGAGCAATTTTCAGATAACCAAGAGGAAGTGGTGTAATGGAGGCTGAGATAACAATTTTAGACTGTGCATAAATATGAGTAAATTCATCTGCATTTCCTCATCTGCGTCAAACTCAACCGAATTTCTGGAGATTGTGTTATAATATGTTGAAAATAAAAAATAATACATCTGTGCTATAATGATACATAATATGTACAGTATAATAATATAGTATTTGGATTGGGTTTGAGAAATTTGCTACGCAAAGAAACAACAGCCACTGGGGAGAAGTGTGAAATCACACCAGGGAAATTGCAGACAGATGCTGCACACCACCGGTATCGATGTGTCAGCTGATCGCAGTTACAAATGCTTCCAAGTGTGACTCAGACTTGCAGCCTCTCTTAAAACTCATGCTGCCAGTTCTGCTTCTACATCTCCCTAGTAGAATTATTGCTGCCAGGAAGAATACATGAATGGATGCCTGAAAGCCCCTGGAGCTCCCGGGGATGCCCCCAGCACCATCAGACTACTAAGCATGAAGCCAAGTCACTAGAGGAATATTTTACAAAGACATGACCACAGTTTGAACCGTCTCCTTCCAGAGCCTGCACGGACTCTCAGCAGAGTACATATATCAAAAGAAACATAACCAATGTAAGATTGGATTTTGCTTGCTAATGGCAAACCTAACATCTTTCAGTCGGCTACACTCTATTGTAATTTTGCCCATCATAGAGATATCAGAAACCACTGAAAGGTGAGAATCTTGAACAGTGACACAACTATTCATTTTACTTAGAAAACTTTGACATCAATCCTACTAATCAATACTGTTCCCAGGTCAAATGCAACTTTGGGTTCTGCAATTCTCTTGATAAAAGTATTGAAACAAGAGTAATAAAGGTTTTTCAATGTCTCATGACAGAACCACAGAAGCCTTGATCTTCCTCTTCTTCTTCCTCCATGTTCTTGTCCCAAGTGCTGGAATGACTGGGAGGTGCCTCCACACTTGGCTGGAATGCACAATCCTTGAAAATCATATTGTACACTTCAAAGACAGAGCTGCCTCTGGAAGTAAAGGCCTTAGCTCTTTCAGTGTCACAGGGGCTGTCCTGACAATGTCGCTACATGCGAGTGAAGATGACAAGATAAGAGTGAGGAGAATGAGACCTCCAAAATGTGAAGGATCTGCAATATGTACTGTTTAAAAAGCGGACAGGAGGATTCACTGTACACACGAAAGCCAGATCTCTTCAGCACAGCATGGCTCAGGAACCTTAAGCTCTCTCCCAAACACTTTCCAAGTCCAGCTGTGTAAGAATGACATCTAGGTGGCAGAAAAACAACCAACTGAGAGCAGATGATGAATAAATTATGGTCCTGAGTCAAAAGAACCAATACGATAAAAGGAAAAAAACGTAAGAGCCTGAAGCTCCCAAACATATGTCACCACCTGACACACAGCAGAACAGTTTAAAACTGAGACTGTGCCAAGAAATTCCAATAGCTCTGTCAGTCACCTTAGGATGTGGCAACTTCTACTCTACAAAGCTTGGTACAGTGCAGATTACCTGGGGGAGTGAGTCTAGAGGTCCTGAAGGAAAAGGAAAGGTAAAAAATCACTTGGCTTTCAGTTACGCTACAAACAGAACCAAAAGTGGGCATCTGTTGGCTTAAACAGAGCCAACTGGTCTTAAAATTAAGGTTGACCTGCTGGCTTACTGTGAAATATGGAAGCTGGTGTGAAGGGAAGAAGCAAGAGATAAGGAAGAAAAAAAAAAAAAAAGAAATGAGGGTCATTATTATTGCTACTGTTGCAATCAAAATCACTCCAGTGGTGGTCTGCCCATTCCTCAATTGGATGACCTGACAAGAGTATTTTGGATTCACAGTTGCTTGGCAACCTGCCTTTTATGTTTAAACCATTTAAATGTATTCACCTTCTGAATTAGGTATATTCACAGATGACTGGGCAACAAGAAAGAGCCCCGGGCAGGCAGAGAAATCTGAGTGTGTGGAAACAGCAATGTATATGGAGAATAGGTCTGATCTGAGAGCCTGGTGAAGAGTATTAGTGACACACAGAAGCCTGAATATGAAAGACTGAGAACTATGAAAACTTCAGGCTGCTCTCAAATGAGGTTGCTACCAGGATCAAATACTTCCCTGGCCCTTTTTTATAGTACTACCTTCTGTTTTTCTTTTTTTTAATTGTTGTTTTTATTTTTTATTGTTTTTAAAAAGTCAATATCAAACTTTATATAAAAATGCAAAACATTCAGGATAGCTTAAAAAACATACAGTAATAAAACTTCTCTTTCCTTTAAGATAAAACATAAAAAATAAAATCGAAAGTTTCCCACACCAGGTTAGGTTTAGCTACAGATGAAGACAGCACAGTAGGTCACAGGTAATGCCCACAGTTGCACTATGGCCACCACAAGTTTCTGCTAAGCAACCCTTCAACAGTCAAACAAGAAGGGTTTTTGTATGTTTGTTTTGTGTGTGTGTGTGTGTGTGTGTGTGTGTGTGTGTGTGTGTGTGTGTCTTTTAAATCACTTTATTCACCCATCACCTTTCAATGAAATTAGAATGATTTTGCTTAAAGTCCACTAATGAGTGATTACATCCCCCTGCTTATCCTTCTGGTTTTTTGAGACCTCAGTCAGGAGGATATTCTCTAAATCCATCCATTTGCCTGTGAATTTTAGGATATCATTTTTTCTTACTGCTGAGTAGTACTCCATTGTGTAGATGTACCACAGTTTGTTAATCCATTCCTCAGTTGAGGGGCTTCAAGGTTATTTCCAGGTTCTTGCTATTACAAATAATGCTGCTATGAAAATAGTTGAGCTAATGCTTTTGGGGTGCGAATGTTCGTCTTTAGGGTATATGCCCAATAGTGGTATTGCTGGGTCCTTGGGGAGACTGATTCCCAATTTTCTAAGAAACTGCCATATTGCATTCCAGAGTGGCTGAACAAGTTTACAATCACCGCAACAACAAAGGAATGTTACCCTGACTACACATCCTCTCCAGCATAGGCTGTCATCTGTGTTTTGGATTTTAGCCATTCTGACAGGTGAGACTCCCAATGTTGACATTGGCCAGGGCCTTCCCAAACAACCCAGGCCAGAAAGGTTCAACTTTGACACCAATTGCTTTAATGAAGGCATTGATCTTATCCTCCATGACCGTCACCTAGTCATCCTAAAGAATGAGGGTGGAGTAGATGCAGGCAAACTCAGCTATGGATGTCATGTTGTGGACTGCCAGCAAGGTGCTAGTCGTTGGATGAAGTGAGGGCCTCACCCCAACTTGGCCTTAGCTTCCTCGGAAGGACCAAGCACCTTGGTGGCAGCTGAGGAAAGGGATAAATCTCCTGTATTATACTTAGAAATTTTCCCTTTATTCCTGATCTCTCCAGGATTTTTATCATTAAGGAGTATTGGACTTTTTCAAAGGCTTTTTCAGCATCAAAGGAGATAATCATGTGGGGATTTTTTCTTGAATTTGTTTATATGATGGATGACATTTATAGTTTTTCGTATGTTGAACCATCCCTGCATTTCTGGGATGAAGCCTACTTGATCATGGTGGATGACTTTTTTTTATATGTTGCAATCAGTTCAATGGAATTTTGTTGAGTATTTTTACATTAATGTTCATAAGGGAGATTGGTCTACAGTTCTCTTTCTTAGTTGCATCTTTGAGTGACTTTGGTATCACGGTGATTGTAGCCTCATAAAAAGAGTTTGGCAGCATTCCTTCAGTTTCCACTGTATGGAATAGTTTGAGGAGTATTGGTATTAGTTCTTCTTTGAATGTCTGGTAGAATTCTGCAGTAAAACCATCTGTTCCTGGGCTGTTTTTATTTGAAGAACTTTTAATAACTGCTTCAATTACCTTTTGTGTTATAGGTCTGTTGAGTTCTTTAATCTGTTCTTGATTTAATTCTGGTAATTGGTACTTGTCTAGAAAGCTGCCCATTTCTTTTAGGTCTTCCATTTTAGTAGAGTATAGATTTTCAAAGTATGACCTGTTAATTTTCTGGATTTCCTGGGGGTCTGTCATTATGTCCCCCTTTTCATTCCTGATTCTGTTAATTTGAATACTCTCTCTGTGTGTCTTTTGGTTAGTTTGGATAAGGGTTTGTCTATCTTGTTGACTTTCTCAAAGATCCAATTTTTTGATTCATTGATTCTTTGTATTGTTCTATTTGTTTCTATTGTACTGATTTCAGCCCTTAGTTTGATTATTTTCTGCTGTCTACTCCTTCTAGGTGAGTTTGCTTCTAATTGTTCTAAAGCCTTCAGCTGATTTGTTTGGTCTCTTGTGTGAGATTTACCTTGGTTTTTCAAATAGGCATCTAATGCTATGAACTTTCCTCTTAACTCTGCTTTCCTTGTGTTCCATAAATTTGGGTATGTTTTGGATTCATTTTCATTGAATTGTAGAAAGTTTTTGATTTCTTTCTTAACTTCTTCTCTGACCCAGAGGTGGTTCAATGTAGAGATGTTCAGTTTCCATGAGTTTGTAGGCTTTCTGTGATTTTTGTTGTTGTTGAATTCTAAGTTAAGGCCATGGTGGTCTGATATGATACAAGGGGTTATTCCCATTTTTTTGTATCAATTGATATTTGCCTTATGACCAAGTATGTGGTCAATTTTAGAGAAAGTTTAAGTCTCATGGGGTGCTGAGAAATATGTATATTCCTTTGTGTTCGGATGGAAGTTTCTGTAAGTATCTATTAAGTCCATTTTCACCATAACATTTGTTAGACCCATTATTTCTTTGTTGAGTCTTTGTCTGGTTGACCTATCCAAGGGTGAAAGTGAGGTACTGCAGTATCCCAGTATTATGCAGTTTCTCAGTACTAGAGTGTGACATTTGATGTGGGGGTTTAAGCTTTAGTAGTGTTTCCTTTACATATGAAGGTGCCCTGATATTAGGAGCATAAATATTCAGGATTGAGATCTCATCTGCTCTCAAAGGAGGTTCCTACCAGGATCAAATAATTCCCTGGCCCTTCTTTACAGTATTGCCTTCTGTCTTTCTAAAGTATCCCTGAAGAGTTGGGTGGCATCAGCAACAAGAACTGGAGACAACAGCCCAGGGGAATGTTCCTTACACATGGGCATGTCCTCTTGTCATGAATGATCTGATATAAAGAAGGTGTCAGATGGCATTGTCCTCTAGTCAACTCACCCAGAAATGGGGTGAACTCACCAGACAGCCACATTAGAGTCACCACACTTCTCAAGTCTTGTGATTCCTTCTTGTGAAATGATTTGGAGACATATTGATCATATTTTTCAAATATTTGATGGCTTCCTAATGCTTTCAGTTAGCATTTAAAGTAATTACTGGGTCCCAAGGGTTTTTTTTTTTGAGCAGACGTCCCAACATGGAATCCTCTAGGTTACAGCCTATTGACTCTTCATGCAGCCATATAGTATAAGCATCTTTCTGTTTTACTCTGTCACTTCGATAAATTCAATTACCCATGGCCCACTCAGCTCTAAAAATACTAAATGGAAGATGACAAAGGCAAACTGTGTGGGTTGTAGATAACTTGTTTTATGGTATATAATTAAACATATAAATTTTTTTCATACAGAATATTCTGATTACAGATTCGCTCTCTCTAGTTCTCACAGTTCCTCCCTAACTCCACTCCCATCTGGACCACATCCTTCCTGTCTCTCCTTAGAAAACACAAAGACATCTTAGCAATACTAATAAAATGAAATAAATGAATAAATCAGAATAGGACAAAATAAACAAACAGAAGAAAAAGACTGCAAAAACATTCACAAGAAACACATATAGATACAAGGCATAAAGGTTCGCACATGCAGAAATTCCATAAAAACTCCAAACCAGAAGCCATAACATTTATGTAAAAACATGTAAGGCAGAAAAAAATGCTTTGACTCAACATTATAGACAAATATCCTTCAAAGATGCCACTGAGTTCCTTTTATGTTGGCCATCTACTGCTGGGCCTAGAGCCTACCCTTAAGAGGGATCTGTTTCCCTAGCGAGACACCATTAGAAAAAACAAACTTTTCATTTGCAAGTGGCTATCAACTGGAGATAGCTTCTGGTCTAGGAACTGGGACAAGTTTCCAATTCTCCTTTTGTTTCTAGGATCCCATCTGTTGCAGGCCCTGTGCATACTGCCAAGGTCTCTGTGAGTTCATGTATGTGTCAGGTATGCTGTGTTAAGAGGCCTTGTTTCTTTGTTGTCTGTCCTCCATCAACTCTCACTATCATATCACAGTCTTTCCACTTCCTCTTCCACATGGTTCCCTGAGTCCAGAGAAGAGGGATTTGATGGAGACCTCTCATTTAGGACTGAATGTTCCAGGGTCTGTGTATTTTTTAGTTTTGCTATTTGTTATTGTTGTCAGTCTCTTACCATGCCTAAATGTACATGAACCTTATCAAAAGTATGGAATCATAGCTAACACATGTATGCATAGGGATGATACTATCCGTGGTTTCAGGAATCCATTAGGTATCTTTGAACATGGATTGAAGAAAAATAATCTGTAGCTTGTGACCGTCTTGTTCAGTAAATGCTATTCAGGTCCATATCTTGCACAAGCTTCCTTCCACTGAGATGTGTTTTCTGTTACTAGCTCTACTGAACATTAACTTCATCACATTCTCCAAACATTTCCAGAATGTCTTCAAGTTAAGCTGTAAATTCCTGCTCCTATTCTACCTGGAATGTATTTCTTTTTTAAAAAAATTTATTTTATGTGAATTGGTGTTTTTCCTGCATGTATAACTGTGTAAGGGTGTCAGATCTTGGAATTAGAGACAGTTGTTAGCTGCCATGTGGTTGTTGGGAATCAAACTCAGGTCCTCTGGAAGAACAAACAGTCAGTACTCTTAACCACTGAGCCATCTGGAATGTATTTCTACTGCAGAATAGATTTTTCTAGGCTGCCCTGTGTAGCAGAATGCTGGGATTATAGAGAGAAGTTCAAGTGATCTCTGCGTAGCCCAATGACCTCAGAAGACTCAACCCCTGATGGGATGTGGCCAAATTCTATTGAGCCCAAGAACATCGACCAGACGACCTAGTTAGTTCCTAACTGCTCAAAAACCAAAAAAACAAAAACAAAAAAAACCTAAACAACCTATACAAAGTTCCAAATCTCCTAAAATTGCTCTTTAAGTCCTTGCTTTCCCCCTAATAAATATATATCATATTTAAATAATTCCAACAATAGCCTTGAGTTCTTGATTTTCATATTCACTTCTAACCAACACCAACCTGAAGAAAGAGGACATGGGGGGGTCTTTTATAGCTCAGGTCCCTACTCACAGCACTTGAAGCAACATGATATATAAACTCAAAAAAAAATAGAGACTAGAAAAAGGGTGCATTGGCTCCAAGATATGAAAGGAAACTATTAAACTGGAATAAATATTTAATTGTCCAAAAAATAGAATATTTTGTAAACGTCATTAATTGTTAACTTTAGTATTCATAAAAATTCATTGCTTTTTAAAGCAATTTATAGGTAAGCTTTCTCTAGTCCAAAAGAGTATAGCTGATGAGTGAGTGCCATCCTGAAGGTTCACCTGCGGCCAATTAATTGAAAAGCAAACACAAGATCAGATCACTCAATGTGGACTGTGAGGGGTATTTGATTGTGCTTAATAAGATTAAATTCTTACCTTATCTCATACCTAAAAAGCTTGTAAAAATGATTCCCCCCAAGTATCTAAACGTCCTCCAGTTTTTGTTTCCCTAGGAGTTACAAATCACCAACTCAACTGAGAGAGTACACACATACTTCACAAGAGATGTGGGCTGGAGAATAAAACAACCAAAAGAGGTACCATCCTGCTTGAGAATCAGGTGCATACGTAGGTACTGAGCAGCCATCAAGACTCACAGTGCTGCAGTGGACTCGGGAGGATGAACAACCAGCAAAGAACAGTCGCCCAGTCTGAGCCCAGTGAAATAGATCTCTAAACGGTGGTGTGCTTGGCAGGCCTTGCCAATTAAGAGGGGGTAATAAAATGTTTTTGTTATCAGGGAGTAAAAGCTGAAAAACAGAAAAAAAAGTGGAAGAGACACACAGATGTGAAAGAGGGCCAGTGAGAGGGCTATAAACTAAAGTGGAATGATTCAGTCACCTGGACATCTTTGGTCATTTACTTGTTCACTATATAGATTTAAGGATCCCCAGAAAGCTGTATAACACAAAGTGACATCCCACTAGTGCCTTGGTTCAAGACAGTTCCCTAAGCTGTGCCAGAGAATGGTGCCAGAGGTGGGCCTTGCAGACAGCATGTAAATGGGTATTTTATAAGTCAAGTCATCACTTAAATATACTCCAAGAGCTCTTGAAGGACTCTGCTATGAATCTTTGTGAAAAGTAATGATTTCCTCTGTCACTGTTGAAGAGAAACACAGCTTCATGTGTGAGGCTGGACTGCCTGACTGCAAAGCGCTACAGACTAGTTGGAAGATCCAGGGAGTGTAAGAAATAAGTTCATTCCAGGGATCAATCAGGAAGATAGTCAGTGAGTGCTTGCTGGGCAGGCATAAGAATCTGATTTGGGATACCCAGCACCCACAAAATATACCAAGTGTGTCAGTAAACACCTGTCACCCCAGGGCTGGGGGTGCAGAACAGGCAAAGGCAGGGTTTTACTGGCCAACCAGTCAAGTTGAAATAGTGAGTTCCAGATTCAGTGAGAGACCCTATCTCAACAAAAAAAGTGTGATATCAGAATACACCACACATGCACAAGCAAATACAACCCTCAGTACACATTCACTACATGAACAAATCATACTCTAATCCATGTATCATATCAGTGAGGTAAATGGCTTCAGAAAAAAGTCAGAAACTTGGTTGTGTGTTCTATCATGTCTGCTGGTGAAGTACCCTCTTCCTCCACTAAGTACTGTGTCAGAGACCAGGGTGAGAAAATACCATTTGCCTTAACTCCAGAAATCTTTTATTGTACACTGTTGTCATTATGTTCTATTTTTTAATTATTACTTCCACTCTCCTATTGACCCTAAATTGTAAATCAACATTATCACGGGTATGCATGTATAACAAAAATATGACACTGGGCTTGTCACTGTTTCTCTTGGTTTGGATCATCGGCAAGGGTCTTAGGTTAAAGCTCTGATGGATAAGAGGGAATTACTGTACAATGAGCTTCAAAGGCTTTGTTTTAATGCTGGAGAAAGTAATGCTGCCTATATGATTGGATTGTTGCTGAAATTAGATATGATAATGCATGTAAGAATATTTGTAAAGAATGTGATGATACTCAATAAATACAATTAATTACACTGTAATCACTGGCATACATTTAAAGGAGAATTGTATTATTACTGTGACCAAATTAAAGCAAATGAGTGATTGAATGAATTATTGGTACCATATTTAATTGAATTATTCAAATTGGACTTTAAAATTCTTTTCTGAAATATAAAAATATACAGGACTCTACTACAGAGATACTTCTCAGTGCTTAAAAGCATATTGCTTTCACAGAGGACCAGAGTTCAGCTCTCAATACCCTCGGACTACACACAGCAACCTCTAACATCTGATATCTGACACCATCCATCTTTTTGTCTTCCCAGAAAACTTCACTTAACATGTAAATGCTTTCATGTGCATATGCTCCCAAAAAGACAGTTATACAGACAGACAGACACATACATACACACACACACACACACACACACACACACACACACACACACACACGAAAATAAAATAAATATAGAAGCAAAGAAAGACAGGAGTATATTAGGCATTTTCCAATTTACTGATATAATACTATTCTATTACATTCTGCTCCACATAGATGATTCTATGTCCTTAATAGTTAAGAAAAGAGCTTTCAGAGATATTAACTACATTGAACAACCACCATCATGTTTTATTCAAGAGTGTCCTAGAAAGTTTGTGTAGGAAAGCCCTCAGGCTTCACAAAGCCTCAGTGTCCTCTGTTGCAAAATAAGGCTAATAACAAAAATGATGTGACCTCATTATGCTGTCGAGAGAATTAGAGGAGGTAATGTAAAGGGCTTGGCCTGAGCTAGACATACAGCAAGTGCTCAATAAATGATGGAGATTTGTAAGCCCCTGAAAAGCCTGAAGATTACCAGCAGAGCTCAACTGCATGCTCGCACTGCTCTGCTCTGTGGAAGCATCAAGGTTGGCAAGGGCTTGCATCTCCCTCTGAGAAAGTAGAGTCCTTCAGGAGATTACTTTTGGAGAACAGAACCCCAAAAGAACTGGAAAATAAGAAGAGGCTGATGGGAAGGCGAAGAATCTCCACTGACACAGAATATCTTCGATGATAATCAGCATTGACGGGAAAGGGAAATATGGGGAATTTATGTGACAGTTTAATAGGGTTTTGTGAAATATGATATTATTTTAAAGTTTGCCTGAGTGAAGCAGACAGCATATAAAGGTGACTCCAGCTCTAAAAAAAAAATGATGACATTGTATTTTAAATCCTGGAATTTGCACCTCTTCTTTCCCAGGTTATGCAGAAGGCTGTGTATTGTATTATACATACATAGGTACACATGTCCACAGTCCACAGAAAGATGAAGTATGAAGCTGGGCTGGGGAAGCCTATATGGCACATCAGATTTAAATTCCTTACTCAGAAATTACCATCTATTTCTTTTGCCCAATCATTGTTATTTTGTTCCATGGCCTCTGATCTTTGACAGGAAGGAGGAAAGGGCTGTAGCAAGAATACAGCCAGTAAGTTTGAGATTTTCATCCTGGTAACACACAGTCCAGACTGCAAGCATAAAGGAGGATGAAGATGGGGACTCAAAGTTGGCCTTCAGAGCACCATGTCTACAATCTATAGTATAAAGGGAAGGGAGTATCAAGACCCCTATAACAAGGAGAATAGGACATAGCAGCCCCTATCATATGAGACAGCATTCCTCATGGTGATTTAGAATTGCCACAATAGCATTACTAACATGACAAAACCAGTTGCACTAAGATGCCACATACATACAACATACTTTTAAGTTATAATACAAAAAAAATGTAGTAAGAGAAGTCGTGACAACCTAATAGTAAATCATAAAACTGGGATAGAAGAAATGGCTTGACAGAAAAAAAGTGTCTGCCATGGAGACATAAGGACCTGAGTTTGGATCTCCAAAGCCTATATAAAACCAGAAATGGTAGCATGTGTCTATAATCTCACAGTCTCATGACAAGATTGGAGGCAGAGACAGAAAAATTCCTGGGAACTTGTAGGCTTGGTACTAGCCTATGTACAGGAAGATAGTCTGAGACCCTGTCTCCAATGAGGATCCAAGCTAATAACTAACCCCTAAAGTTATCTTTCAGCCTCCACATGTGCGATGTGTGCTGAGTGTGACATGCACAGTTGCAATCACACACACACACACTTTTAATAGAAAAACTGATAAAAAAAAAACAGAAGTACAAATTGAGACTTGTCCCTGTGGACAATGAAGAAGAAGCACTTTCATTTGGGGAGTCCAGTGCAGTTCCTTTGACCCAGTATACTATTACAATGAAAAAGGAAGGCCTCCAGGTCATGAAAATTACCATATCCTTTAACACTTCATTCACCTTGTGCAGATTTTGGTAGCCTCTAACAACATCTGGAGTAGAGAGTATCACAGCTTTCCTTCATGGTAGGTTTCATGGTTCCTAGTAGAGGCATGCTCCTATGTGGCTGTGTGTATTTCATTATAAATTAATACCTTTGAATGCAGATTTAAACTCCCTCTCTTGTGACTTTGGTCCATATATAATCAAATCCATCTGAAAAGATCAAGTTTTGGAAACTGCAAACCAGTATCCATTTGTTTCCTCACTGTGGATGCAATGTGACCAGCTATGTCACACTCTTGCTAGTGTGCCTTCTACTGACAGATTCTATCTCCTCAGACTGTAACTCAAGGCAAATTCTTTCTCCTTGGTATTTGTTCACAATAAGAAAGAAGGTAGAAGAAGGCTGCTTTTTGCACTGGGACACTTAAAGTTGATCCTGATGCTCCTGTAGTATATAGCCTGGCTGCACTGTATTTGCCAGGGGGCTTACAACTGACACTGTCACTTAAGATGGGTACTTGAACTGCTGAGTATATTATAGAAACCATCTAATTTCAATATTTAGGATACTGCATCTGGGAGGATTCTGTTCAAGGCCAGCCTGGGCTACACAGTGTAATCTTGTCTCAAAAACAAGTAAGATGATTATTGGGCCATGCTCTACCTGTTACCATTTCTGTAAGAACTGGAGGCTAAAGCATGGGTCAAGGCTCTGCAAATGTTTGGAGACTAGTGGTCAATCTTATATGTAGTGGAGATCAGAGACCCCAATAAATACTCTGGTACCAGAGGCTTGGAAGAACATTTCTGGGTAGCAATACTTTGTAACATCCCATGATAGAGAGGAGGTAGAGCCATCCAGAAGCTATAGGATGAAAGCAAAATTTGCTTCTATTTTGATCTCTTAGGAATTCTACTCAGGGACTGTTCTTTTACCTGACTTAATTTGTACTCTCTATACAATAAGTTATTTCTGACTACAATAACCTACTCAAGAAAATTCCCAGATCACAGGTGGTTTGGGAAATCTCTGAAAGTCATGCTAGGTTCGCTCTTTCAAACTTTGAAATTTGGCTAACTCTCCTGGGGAGTGACATTCCCTAGCACTCACCTATTTCCTATCCAGCAGACAAACCTTCCTTATTTTAGGCAAGTGCTCCATCACTGAGCTATATCCTTGCAAACTGACTTCCTGACTGTGACATCCTCGTGACAAGAGTCTGACATCCTTGTTCTTTGTTCCACTGAACCCTTAACGTGGTACTCAAGTTTAACATGCATGTCGTATCCTAAGCTAAAACTCTACCTCTCTCTAGAATAATTCTGTTTCATCTTCCCACACAGGTTAAAAAAAAAAGCCTTAAATACCTTAAGACAAAAGGACTCACCTTTGTACAGAACCCAGTTTTCTTTGCAGCAGTGTGTCCCCTGCTTGAAGCTGACTCTGAAAATCTAAGTGAGTCATATGACTCTGCCCTTCTGTTCCCAACACACACCCTGTCAGAAACCAAATGGATACATTTCTTTGTTGACTGCATTATTTTTTTCTAATTCTTTTCCATTTGTGGCCTCTGTATCTGATCCTTTTACTCTTGCCTGTCACTAAGTAATCTATACAGTAAAGAAAAACAGAAAAGAAATTTAGATCAGCCCAGGTTTCTACAAGAGATTGAATCCCTGCTGCATAGTGACACCATTGTGATCAATTCTGTTCCTAGCATGTAGTAAGAAAAATCCTTTCATGGGACCCTAACCAGAACACACTGATGAAAAAGTTAACATGATACAAGCACAGTGGAGTTTATGGGGGTCAATACAATTCTACAAGTGAAGATCATAATTCAATACTGAGAGGCAGGATCATGCACATATGTGATCTCACAGAGGCCACAAGAACTCTCTGGAGTTAGCAAAGTAGAAGGCAGACACAGGCTGAGTGTGGAGTGGTGATGGCAGGTTCCCAGAAAAAAAAAAAAAACCAGGACCATCAGCTTTTGGCTCAGACAACAACTTCAAGAGCACTGATTCCATGATGTGGTTACTAAGCATTTAGTTTCAAAACAGATTGTGGTGTAGAACCATTTTACAGATTAGCAAACTGAGGCTCAGAATATTTGTGCCTCTGGTCTGAAGTCATACAGAAAATGCATTGTAAAGGCAGGGCTCCAGCACAGACAGGAAGTACTGCACCTTCCACCATATTCTGTCTGTCACATTTGTAAAGAAGTAGTACTGAGACAGGCATATGCAGTCATGTTGACAGTCCTGTGGTAATCCTTGGGCTGGACAGAAGCATCAAGCCAGGGGTATAAGACAGAGAACCCACAAATTGTTCTCTAACTCCAGAGGGCCTGGGATGGCAAAACGGATAAATCAGAACAATCTATCACCACCTGGAATGCCCAGAAGAAGGTGCTGCCTGGCTGTCCTTGTCTCCTTCCAAGGTGTATTACTTTTTATGATATTTATATGAACACAATCATTAAAGTCAAGCAGGCAGACCTGTATGGCATTCATTAAGATATATCTGTGAAACACAAAGTTACTTTTAGCTTCATCAATTTTGTAATACATTAACAGTTGTTTCCTCACCACGATGCAAGTCTTATTCAAAATACCAACAGATGTCACTCCATGTTGGATAGTTCATTGGAGAGGCATGTGCATTAGAATTTAAGAAAGATGACTTATCCTTCCGACATTGCTTCTGATAACTACTGTGGCCTAACCCAGTAAATTAGCACTGTGGATTTTCAATTCTAACACTGAACCAGTCCCAGGCTAGGGTAGGGGGCCCACAGCAACGCCTCACCAGTGAACCTCTGCTGAGAGTCACTTGTAGCCCTACAGTTCATACTATAGGCACTGTCTAGACAATCAGGAAGATAATTAGCAGCTATTAGCAGCTACTGCGCTAAGCAGTTTACACACACTATGTCACTTAATCCCCACCATAACAAAGAGATTTATTGTACCAATTTAAACAAAACAAATGGCTGATAGGTATTAACTGTGCTCATGGAAACTCCTTACCAACCACAAGAAACCTTAAACTTTCATGGAGAGAAGGCTTAGTGGTTGCAGGTGCTCGCTGCCAACACCTGACATCCCGAATTCAATCTCTGGAACCCACATGGTGGAAAGAGAAAACTGGCTCTCACAAGTTGCCCTGTGACCCCTACAGTGCACTATGGCACACAAGCATCTACACACATTCACACAACAAAACAACAAATGTAAGAAAATTGAAATAAATATGTATTTCTTAAATGAACATGAACCCAGACCTGAATGAACACAGACCAGACTGTACAACTCAGCCTTTGTTCCCCAACTACATGTGACATGGCTACAGGTTTCCTTCCATTGCCTTTCCATTGTTCGGTCTTTGTGATGACCCCAAATCTACTTGAGTCTCTGCTTCCCCCCCCCGGGGGGAGGTGTTATTCTTCTGGCATCCATCTTCATTATGCTCCTGTTCTCCACCATTTCCCATCCACTGATCTCCCCTGCCTACCACCTCCTTTGGTTTACTGAGGTTAGAGACGCAATTTTCCTGACTCCAGCTTCACCCAAATCAGTTGACCTGGGCTTTTATGGCAAATCTATTTCCACTCCTGTCCCCTCTCCCACTCAGAACCAATTCTGCTCTGTCCCAGCTCCTGCCCCAGTGTGTCACAGTTTTACTTCCATGGCCAAGAGAACAGAGCTTCTCAGTGTTGGAATTATGCCAAGGACTCTTTGGGAAATGTAATTAATCATAGTATAAGAGGCATGCATTCATAAAGCAAATTACACATAAAAATTCTGCCTGGAGAATTTCAAGCCAACTATCACCAAAATTTTCCTAAGGATGTGTTGATTAAACCACAATAAGTTAATTAGGTGAGTGTCCACAAGGTATATTTATAAAGGTAATGGCCCATTAAGTTGCACATGATTTAAAAGTGACATAAGGCCAATTCCAAAATTTCTGAATGCTTTGACCATTTAATTATATGCCAGAGAGAATAAACTTATATATGTTTCTCTGTGTGTATGTGTGTGTTTAAGAAAAAATATAGAAGGAGGCAATGCAAGGTTGGATCAGTTCTGCCCGGCACTTTAATCAAAATTTACTCTTCTGGGACCCAAATCCCAACCTTATCACTCAGAGCAGCTGGATCACCCAGTCTGTGTGGGCGGCAAAAACAGGAGAGCCCTCGACTACCCTGCTGCTCACTACCTGCTGGTCTCTGGTTTTTGCCTTTTTAGATTTCTCCAGGGAAGCCATTGCAGCAATTAGAATCTATCCATGCAGCCTTGGCTGGGACCCAGAGTAGGCTCACTCATGCATGTGATTCCAGAGATAGGATTTTCAGCACATGATGCAAAAGAAAATTTACAATTATGAGATAAAGGGACAAAAGATCTTAATTCCAAACCTGAATGCACATACAAGCATGTATTTTCACTGATGTGTGTGTGTGTGTGTGTGTGTGTGTGTGTGTTTGTATTTGCATGTGCATGAAAGTACCTGAAATGGGGGGGTAGGGAAATGGAGAAATGGTGGGGGAGAAAAGAAAGGCAAACAACAATTGAGAAATAAGCCATAAAAGGAGAAGGACGTAGAGGTAGGAGGCATTCAAATGATGGTCTTCTTAAGTGAGCTGGACATTCTCATACCTGACACTGAAAGAACCCTGCCAGCATCTGCTGTAACTTACTGACAGAACTTACCCATCAGCCAATCCTGGCCAACCTCATGGCCCATCAGAACAGAAGAAAAAGCCCACTTAGGAGAAATACCCAGCAACTGCAGATATATTCTCACTGAACTTTTCTGGGAAATGCTGAGACAAAAGTCATTTCTGAAGGGTTCTTGGGCCCCTCTCCTTGAGGGAAGTGGTACTATCAGGTCAGTTTACACTAGACCTATTCCAACAAGGCGACTGCACTCTCTCCTGTTAGCACATCATCACACAGCACCAGTTTCTCTACCGCATCCAAACAAGGCTACACCCAAACCCCTTAAATCCAGGGACCTGTGAAAAGTAGAAGCTATACCCCTCTACACAGCCCTATGTGGGATGGCAACGTTACATTAAAATCCTTTCTGTGTGATGACTAACTCTACTTTTCTCCTATTTCTTCTGATGACCTGTTAGTCCTCCCTGAAATAGCTCCTGACACTATGCATCACACTCCCTTTCTTCTGCTTCTGAACCGGGGCTTTATTTGTTCATACTAGTCAATGTCTAGCTGGTCTTTCAAGATCTCCACACTTTTCAACACCATCTGAATATTTGAGTTCTCATGGTCATCAATGTAGGCTTAATGTCTACTCTAGACGATAGGCTCAAAAACCTTCATATGAAGATAACTAGACTTAGGTTTGATCATTTTAGTGCTCAATTCATATCTGTGAAGCCTTACTATACAGCTACCATATCAATCGATGACAAAGTACAAGTGATTTAAAGTTTGTTTTTTTTTTTTTTTTTTTTTTTTGCCTAAGGTGTATTGGCTAGGAGAAAAACAAAAGATAAATCAGCATCACAGATAACTCACACAAAGGCAGAGGCAGCATGCAATGAGAGGAGAGAGGCAGAGAAAAAGAAGTGTGTATGGGATCAAAGTTCTTGATATTCACTTAGTTTATCACTGAAAAACAGGAATAGTGAAGTAAGACACAGCCTGAGAAATGGACCAGCATTTTTAATGCCTATTAGGTAGCTACAACAGTGAATACCCACCCCAAACCACATGAGAAATTACTCAGGATGTCCAATACCAGCTTAATGTGCAGAAAATTGCTCTAATTAACCAATTTAGCTGCACTCCATATGTTTTGATGTATAGTATTTTCATTGTCCTTTACTTGAAGACATTTTGTGATTCCAAGGTGAGTTCTTAATGAAGAATTAAGTTTCGAAATACTTTTATGATTGATATGAAACTAAATTGCCTTCTGCTCATAAAACCTGCTATTGATTCCTTAAAATTGCCTGAGGAGTCTTCCTTTGTGACCTAAACTATGGTTAGGCTGTACAAGTATCTTTCATGATTGTGGAATTCTCTGTGTTCCAGCAAGATACATTTATTTAAATCACTGACTCTGTAAATCTGTGTGCCCCTAGTAATTATCTCTGACCTGTCTATCTGAGGAGTTATAGTTATTCAGGAGGCTTTAAATGTTGCCAGTAGGTATGTCTCCCTTAATTCTCTTTCATTTGAGGCTGTTATTACTTCACAATCATTCTTTGGCTTTATATTTGGGAAATTTATCTTAGGATCATTGCTATCTCCTATTATCAATGTATGGATAGAGTTCATCGTGAATCTGAAAATTTCATCAAAAATAGTTGACTTTAGTACAATGATAGTTAATGAATTTACTAGATTTCATGTATGCTTATTTCAATCAACTTATTTTGTATATATTATTTTCTTTTCTTTGCTCCTTTACCCCTCCTTTCTGACTGATATTGAAACTGACAAAAATTGATATATAATATCCACTTTTATCTTCCTATTAATTTCAAAATTATAGATTTTTATGTCTGTATTTTAGTCATTTTCATAATTATAATAACTCCTCTGAGCAAAATTTAAAATCCCTTACAATGCTTCCTGCTCCCATATGTGCTAGGAATCTTAATGCATCTGGAGGAATTGTTAAGTATGGTCTGATATTCTGGCAGCTAGTGGGCCTGTGTTTTATCACATAAAATTATACAATTATTTTATAACCAATATGTAACATAACTTTCCCATATTGTCATTACTACTTAAAGTAGCATCTTCTGATGACTATTTTCTTACTGAAGTACACCTGGAAACATGGGAGGTTGGGCCTGTGTTTTATCACATAAAATTATACAATTATTTTATAACCAATATGTAACATAACTTTCCCATATTGTCATTACTACTTAAAGTAGCACCTTCTGATGACTATTTTCTTACTGAAGTACACCTGGAAACATGGGAGGTTGGGTTCACATTTTAGATTATTCTCTTATGGGTATCACCATTTGTCACTGACCACTTTCTTTCAGGAAAATTGTCTGTTCACTTTTTTTCCTTGAATACATTCTTGGGTGTTTTTTTTGCTTTGCTTTGTTTTGTTTTTTGTCTACAGATGATTCAACTTGGTAATTAGACTGAATTTTTTGTCTTGTTTGGTACCCATAATACACTCTGAAAGATGATGATCTTCTTTACATTCTGACAAATTCTCAACTACTGTTTTTCTATTAATTCATCATCCCCTCTAGTCACCAGTAGAATCTTGTTAAGAAAACGTTGGAGAACCCCAACAAATACCTCATTTCTCTATTCTTTTGAAGAGTATGTCTATTCTCTCCACCTCTTACTCATTTTTGATGCTCGTTTCTTCACATAATTTTCCTTTCAGTGGAATTTAGGCTCAAAATAAAATGATCATGCTTATATTTTTTCTGAAGCTTGATGAGATTTTTATTCAAGTTTAAAGGAAGACAGGCAAGCTGTCTGGTGGAGGACAATTGAGAAGAGAAGAAAAAAACCATGCCATTTAAGTCAGCGCAGAGGTCAGATACAGAAGCAGCTGCATGGTAGCAAGGGAGCTTTAGAGAAAGAGCAATGAAACCTAAAATGTTGGGAAGTCCAAAGTGTTAGGGAAAGTATACTGGCCTAGAAAAATAGTTTAAAAATAAATGAAAAGTTGAACTTTTGGAAAAAGTTCAGAAAAGCATCTCAACTTATTATTCTTGTTGTTGGGTCAGGGTCTCACTATATAGCCTTGGCTAGTCTAGAACTTACTGTGAGGACCAGGCTGGCATCAAGCTTATAGAGAACCACCTGCTTCTGCCTCCCAAGTGCTGGGATTAAAGGTGTATGCCACTATGTCAGATTTTAAAACTCATTCAAGAAGAAGGAAAATCTTGTCTGATGCTAGAAACCTAGACAGCTACCTGGGACTAGAGAAGTCAAGGATACTGGAGCAAACTTTATAACCACCAGATTTTGAAAATCCTTAACTAAGTATTTTTCGTCATGTATCCACTGATAAGTGTAGTTTTCAATCCTCATCGAAGATACTTTTATTTGTAACAAATGGAAAACATTACAGAAAGCTACAACCAATCAGAATGCAGAGTTGTGAATCGAAGTCCCAAAGATACATCCACAAAACACTCTTACACCTAAGGCTCAGGGATCAAAGAAGAAGATGGAACAGAAATACTGTAAGAGGCAGAGGAACAAGGAATTGGCTGTGAGATTATGTCTCCTATAAATATCAGTAACTATACTCATGCAGTATCACCAACATAGCTACATAAATATGACCTAAATAAATACAATACACAAAGTTACCCAAACAAGGAAGAGAGATAGCTCATGGAGCCTCAACTCTGAACAAAGAAATACAGACACCTAGGAAATGCTAAGAGCAAGAGAAATAGTCATCTCCAAGAAAGAACACACAAAATATCCAATACAAAATGGTTATCTCTGAAAACAGCTACACAACTACATACAGTACATATAATAATATAATCTCAAAAGTAAATACATATGTATGTATGTATATATGTGTATATATATATGTGTGTGTATATATATAATTTTTTATTCAAGAAAAAACTGAACACAAAACCAGGAGTAATTAGTAAAAGAAAAAAATATACTACTTTACTAAAGAACCGATTATTCCAACTATCTCTTTAACATGGTTCAAGGCAATCCTACCTTCCTAAAGTGAGTGACATCGTCCAAATTGAAATGTTAGGTCAACTGAGGCAGAGATTCTGTTCTCCTGAAATTAATTTTTCCTCATTATTCTTTAAAGAAATATACTTCATATGTTTTCATTTACAAAATTTCTTATTATTACTCATGGTCATCTAATCTTGTTCCTTTTCTGTCTTTCTGTTTCAAATGTTTATAATTGAAATTTTATCCCTTCATTTAGCACTTTGCTGATCCTCAATATAGCAACTTTAAAATCTTCATATGAAATGTCAAATTCCTGAAACTTTCATATTCTTTTTATGAAATTCTCATATGCATTGTAAGTGACTTTGTGGTTTTCTCACTGGCATTTTCTACTGTCTTTATTTTCACATACTCTGAAATTTTTATTTGCAGACTCATTTTGAAACTTGACTTCTCTTGGTTGTTCTTTATGTTTTTCTTTCCCTCTGCAACTGGCACATATAACCAGTGTTTGCCTTTTCCACCAACGCCCCTGTTGAGAAGTATTCAAAGACTCTTCAGCCACAGTTGTATTAGAACTATGACATTATCATCATGATCCTGGTTGCATCTTTGTTGTAGCTAAAGGCAATCTAAGCCTATATAGACTTCTTGACCAAATCTCCAAGCATGGAACCAGCATTGATCTTTCCCAGTGTAGTTTCCTTTGTGAGAGGTTGATAGAATCCACTTCTTGCCTCTGGCATCAAGCAGTGAGCCTGGCTCCAGGCTTCCAACTCCTGCAGGACAATTTCTACTTCCAATCTAGTGATGATAGCATACTATATAAGTCCTGTCCTCAGAGCAGGCAATAAATTACACCTTGGTTAGTGCTGCAGATCCTGTGTGCTCCACCAAACCTCATTAGAGGTTTATTTTTTATTATTTTCCTACATGTTTTTATTTATAACTTTTGGTATCTTGTGTTTAAAACATTAATAAAGAATCTAAAATATGTCTTTTCTTACTTATTTCCTCTAAATAGAGGAGGAAGAAAAGGAGGCTGGACACTGCATCCTACAGACAACATGCTCCAAATCCAGCTAATTCTTCCCACCCATCTCCTTACTTCTGCTATTAAGACACTTTATTTGATAAAACATTGTTTCCCCAATTTGCATCGACATAACTCAACTGAGCATCACTACAGCACACCTTGTATATTCAATCATATCTCCACCAAATAAACTCAGTATCTGCATCATAAAAGATGTTCTCTCTTCACAAAGCAATTCCTGATCAGTGAAATCAAGCTTGGATCTGTAAGGTAAGAAAAATTTATTACCTAAAAAAAAATCACACCTAAATGAAACCCACTAAGAGTAGAGAAAAGACAAGACTGGAAAAAAAAATCACTCAATTTTGTTGAAATTAGTCAACTCTTTGATAAAAAGCACACCTAAAAATTACCTTTATCTGAAATTCTAGTTTACAGGAGTCCATTTGCTTTCCACTATGCTGCACATGACAATGGTAAATAGATACACACTCACTGAGCAAATGTCCTGGTAAGTTAGAATTCAGGCCCTAGCTGCCTGTCCTATGTTTGAATTCTAAAGTCATTCTGGGCTAGTAACTTCAGTCAGGTTAATGAACCTCCCTATGCCTCAGTTTCCTGAGCTATGAAGCAAGAATTAAAAAATAGGATTGACGTCATAAGACTCTTATACTTCATAAATAAATTAATACCCTTTGCAACTGTCTGGCTGACAGCACATCCTGTGTTAAGTCTGTAATGCTGTTTCTCTCTCTAGACTTAATCACATTTTAGTGAGTTTGCTTAAAAGACCAGCTTTCAGACATCTCAGACCCAAGTCTTCCTTCATTTATGAAATGTAGCTGACTGAAGAAAGTAGGGGACTGTGTCACTGTTTTTGCTAGATAAATTTCTTGAAGACAGCCAGAGATAAATCCTGAATGTAGCATATTAAATCAAGAACCCAAGCGACTTTATGAAAATTCTGCCAGGCTTAGAGACACAAAGCACTGTAGGAATATTAGGTGTCTTTCTTCACAATGTGCACAGAATCTACTCTGCTTAAATTCAAGTTCTCGGGGGGAAGAAAACGATATTTTGTGAGGAATTATGAAAGGCACTGCAATCAGAGTCCTCCATTATGACAAGGATAAAATATCAATTTTTGTCAGGATAAAATGAAGCACAGATTGGCCCTGATAGGGAAAATTAAATTTCTAGCTTCCACTTGATTTGATATTTATCACTCCTTTACTCCAGAAACATTCTGTCGCAAAACATTAAAAGAATTTTATTCATCATACACCAAACAAACTTACAGGCTCTCAGGAAACAGAAATGGAAAAAGTAGATATGATTGAGAGAAAAATCAAAGGGTGGAGTAAGAAAAATGAATAAAAAAAGACAAGAAATATGAATTTGCAAAGACAAAAATGGTGTAGATAAAAAATGTAAGTAACCATGGGTCTCAAGGAGGAAGTGAATATCCTATCACACTTTCTCTGAAACAAGGCTACTCAGTTACTATCAAATCACCGTTGGAAGCAGTTGCTAGGACAACCACATCCTTCCATCTTGGGTACCAAATATAGAGAGCTGCTTTGAGTAGAAAAGTGCTCATCACTTCTGCATTGTCACCTTTCCTCAACAAAAAATTTAGGATCAGAAAAAAAATACACACAAATACTCAAAAACCAGTATTTTTTTTTATCAAAAACATTTAGACAATCATAAATAGTCTTGAATAGCTAAGTTGAAGCTGCCTAATGCAAGAAATCAAAATTGTGCTATGAATATTAATGAATCAAATTTAAATTTTTCCCAACTCTCTGGAAATAAATGGAGTCTTTGTTTCAGTTATCAGCTGTTTGTTGTAGAAATGACATGGTTCTAATTTACAAGGTCAGCTCTGAAAATTTAACTAAATCAGTGACACATATACCAGTGACATAAATGAGCAAGGCTCTTTTAGGTTGTCTAAACATTGCCATCACAAAAAACAAACACAAAAGAATGAATGGTACTGAATTAAGACAAGATTTGATATCTAGCTAACAAACTATCCCATATAGGTAAATAACAGACCATGTTATTGACAAGGCAGTCCTCTAATAACTCAAAGAGTAAGAAAAGTGATGACAAATAGGCCCCATCTTTAAGATGTAATAAACGCCATAGAGAACTAGGACTACATATAACTATAAAATACTTTGCACTTATTTATTATCTTGGATGTATAGATATGGGTCTGCATGGGTGTGTTCACGTGCATGTAGAACTCAGAGGACAGTTTATAGGAGTCAGTTACCTCCTCCTATTGTGTTGTTTCCGGGGAATGTCAAGTTTGTAGGCATATGATTTAACCTGCTTAGTCATCTAATTATCCCATGAAGCACTGAAAGAAACTTCTATACAAAAGTACAATGTTACTAATGTGATATTTCAAATGGGAAGAAAAGATAAGTAGGGGGGTATTTTCAGAAGAAAGTCCAAAGGAAAAGGCTATAAGAGAGGAAAGAATTAGGGTTCTAGATTAAAGCAATATGTGCACAAGGCAGTGAGCAACCAAACATTAAAATAGCTGCAAGTTTGAGGGGGCAATCTATATAGGCTCAAATATTTACAAACCCTGTGTCTTTGATACTTAGTACTATGATTACTAGATCATAATTATAATGTCTACTTCAAAGTGTTATTGACGTCACCAGTACAATGCCGGACAAGGAGTGAGCACTCATCTATGTAAATTATTATGATTCACAATAGTCATATAATGAGAGTTGGGTCATAGATTATGGAGAAGCATGAATTTTATAGTACATTTGATTTCTTCTTTGAGGAAAATTCAATGATGCAAACTACAGTGAAAACTCATACCACAATATAGATATTCTGCTTGGGGAACATAGCTTGCTAATGTGAGGACAATGAGTGTGTACACTGTAAAATTTCAAGTGGTAAGCAATCATCTTCACACTAAAGTAGGAACAGTAGGGACAGAAAAGGGAAGCACTTATTTGGAAGAAATCAACGAGTATATATAAGGATAGGATTCTGATTGTGCATACACATGGGGAAATCTACTCTGATGACCAAGTTTCAAGTCTGTATTGTATAAATAGAGATAATACGATGGAAGAGAATTAAGGTGATAGCATGATTTGATTGGTGGACAGAATATGGCTGTCAATTTGGTTTCACAATGCTGGCACTGAAGGACTTACAAAAACCATCCTTGGTTAACCAAAAGATATCTGAAAACATTGGCCAGTAATATGAAAAAAAACAGCTTGGGCTTGACTTAATAGTTTGAGATTCAACTGCATAGAGATCTAAACCTGGGGGAACATTTGGCATGGTGAAGAGAATAAATGTGAAGACAGGGCATTTGGGCAGAGGACACTGCCTAGGGAAACTGCTGTTGCGAAATGAAACACAGACTAGAAAGATGATTATCAGTGTCAAACATGACAAGGAAAGTGAGGTCTTCTAGGAGTTGAATGTGTTATTATCCATGGAAGGATTGTAAAAAATGCCCAGGGAACAAGAAAGACATTGAATTATGATGAAAAGGTTAATTCACAACTCAGTAATATACCCACAATGGGAAAACATTTAAATATATTAACCAACAACTGTCAATATGAAGAGACAAATATATAAGAACAGTAGGGAAGTTCAGTAAACACATATTGATCTTTAATATGATTGACTTTAAGGAACAAATGATCAGAACAGTTATTTATAAGGAAAATCAGAATTGAACAGCTCTATAGACCCTATTGAATTCATCGATGTATCTAGAACAATGTACCTCAAAGAATGTAAATGTTTCTCAGTTACACATTGAACATTCTCCAGTATGGCTCACATATTAAGGCACAAAGCCATCTGAAGTTCAAGACTGAAACAATTTCAGCTACCTTTTCTGAAAACAATGGAATAAAATAACAGTAAAACAGAAAAAATGTAGATGACATTGCAACAATGAACAAGTTGGACATGCTGACCCATTGAAATCAGAAGTCTATTTACAACTATGTGTAATTCACTTGTATATTTTTTTATTAGTAGTATCTGGGGTTGAACCCAAGGCCTTATGCATGCTCAACAAGCATTCTGTATTGTACTAGTAAAGTGAGATAAATATGACCAAGCAAGTCCTTTCTAATTTTATTTTTTTAATCTGATGACTTGGAGAACAGCTCATTTAGTAAAGTACGGTCCGTAGAAACATTGTAGAGAAAAAAAGGCTAAGTGTTGTGTTGTACTTACTTGTAAACCAAGCACTAAAAAGATATAGACAGGTCATCTCTGAAGCTTACTGACCATCGGCCTTGTCTAATCAACATGTTTCTGGCCAGTGAGAGGCACTGTACACACCCCCCACACACACACACATGCATTAATGCCCTTAATGCACAAATACACATATCCACACAAAAACACACAGAGAGAAATGAAAATAGATGGTACCTGAGAAACAGTACCCAAGATTGTCCTCTGTATACATGAGTCATACATGTGCAGATAAAGAAAGAGAGGATATAAAATATGTTTTAGTATAGAAATCATGCATTTGCCCAGACAGGATTACAGGCTTATGTGCCACTACACACAGCTTTTGCTTGTTTGTTTTCTTTGTTTGTATTCTTTTGTTAGGAATTCTACAAACTTGAGTTCAAGTACATACATGGCAAATACTTTCCTGAGTGAGATAAACCCTCAACCCTAAAAAATAAAAAATCAAAGTACTTGAATCCTCCTGCCTCAGACTCTTAAGTACCCTAGGCTATAGGATTCAATGCTAGCCATGGTATATGTATAACTTTTGATTTTACCCAAACTGATCCAAATTAATACCATGCTGTTGACAGTTGGTGTTGACAATAACATGAACTTCCCAGTACCATGCTATTCTATGCATCTTCATGAAATTATGTATGCTTAAAAATATGGAAGAAGTGAGACTACTTTTTAGTGCAATGTGCAGTTTATTGAAGAGACAAACTGTCCATATGGAGATGATGAGACCCACATGGCACCTAAGGGGATACTGATAACTCTTAAGATCACCTCCATAGCCACATAGGTGAATGCAAAACTCTCAACAGTAGCCAGCACACACTGACATTTATTTTATGTAGTTATGAATTTTTACATTCATTTGCATTTTTTAACTGTGAATAGCTTTGTAATTGCAGAATTTTAGCTTTTCCTTATATACTAGTATAGATTTTACTGTGGTAAATTGTAAAGTAGACTATGATTTACATGTATTGTAAACATTTATGACATGATATTTTGCTCCCAATTTTCCAGCGATGTGTTTTATCTGAGGATGTTTTTCAAATTGCTGGAATAAAAAGAAATCCAAGTCTACAAAAATTCATGCAGTGAAATTTCATGCAGCCCAGAGGCCAGTGGCACATACATTAGAGCAACAACTTTGAAACAATCATTAGGTCAGAGAGAAACTAAGACTCAAAGTTTGAAAATACCTTGACACAAAAGAAGATAAAAGCACAACACAGCAAGAGTTAATGAAATACAGAAAAAGTGGCACCAATATGGAAGTTTCTAACCATGAGCATGTCCATGATAAAAAAAGAAAAATCCCAAGTAAACAACTTAACTTTATACTTCAAGGAGCTACACAAAAATAAAGAGACTAAGCCCTTCACCATCAGATAAAGTTTTAATGAAGATTAGATCAGAAATAAAATAGAGAACTGAAAAATCAATAAAGATAAAAGCTGGATTATTCTAAAGCATAAACAAAGTTGGCACACCATTAACTGTTGTATTAGGAAAGCCAAAGACTCAAACAAATGAAATGACAAATGAGTAAAATTATACTGTAGCAAATACCTCCAAAGTCTCTTAGACTATTAGAAGCAGTTTCCAACAAGTTGGATAATCTACAAGAAAATGATAACCTGTTAGTAACATGCAAGCTACAAAAATAAAATAAAGAAGAAACAGAATGCTGGCCATGGTGCTCCATGCCTGTAATCCTCGGACACAGGAGGTAGAGGGGAAGAGAGTGTGTGGAAAAGCTAGCATGGGCTCATTAATGAGAACCTGTCTCAGAAACAAAGAAAACCAGAAACAAACAGGAGAAGTGAGAACCGGAGAGAGAATAAATAGAAATACAGTACAGACACATACAAAACACGAAAACTGAACCAGTGAGACAAAACTCTCCCCGCCCAGGAGAAGACAGACTTAAGACTCAATTCTACCGATACATTGAAAAAGAGCTAAAATAAGCTTTATTATTTTTTCTAAAAATTAGAAATAGATACACATTCAATCCTAACTTAAGAGAATAGCATTATTAGGATATCAAAACAAGATAAAATTCCTAATAGGAACAACAACAGGAAAATGATGTAAGTCAATATCCCTAATTAATGCTGATGTAAAAATACTCAATAAAATACTATCAAACTGAATTTAACTGCACATTAAAAGGATCATATATCATGACCAAGTGAGAGTTATGTCTAGTATGCAAATATGCTTCAGCAAACACAAATTAATTAATGTGATGCTCTACATTAACTAAATGAAACTAAAAAAAAAATGTAGTTACACCAGTAAAGACTGAAAAATATTTACAGTTAATATCTACTCATGATTACCACCCCCAACATGTACAGAAAAAATTTAACATATTAAAAGCCACATATGCAGAATACCACAGATACCATGCACAATGAAGAAAACAAAAAATTTCCCCTTATGATCAAATCAAAAAAAGATATCCATTTATCACTTCTATTGAGCATATTATAGAAATTCCTATTCAGAGAAATTAGATAAGGAAAAAAGAAGGCATCTAAAATCACAAATAGGAAGTGAAACTGTTTATTTTTAGATGACCCAACAACTATGATTATTATATGTATATATATATATACACACAGGTAGTACATCTATAGATGAATAATAACCAGAAAAAGAAAGCAAACCAGAAATTCTATTCTCAGTAGTAGCAACAACAAAAAATAAAATATTTAATGAAATATTTTAATCAAATATACAAAAATCATATACTAAACATACATTAAAAACTTTAAAAACACTGATAAATTAAATTAATTTAATAGATTAATGGGAAAGTAACCCACATTCATGATTAATAGAATTAATGCTGTTAAAAATGTGTACTCTACAAGTGATATGCAGATTCAATAAAAATGTCATCAAAATTCTCATAATACATAATTGGAGAAAAGAAGCTCCCAAGTTTACATGGAACTGCAAATGCCTTGAACAGCCTAGTTAACCCTGTAAAGCACAATGCTAGAAGCATCACACTAGGAATTCACAGTCTGTTGTAACAATACTACAGCCTGAAAATAAAGAACCATCAACAGTAGTGATATTGCATCAGCATTTTAAAATGCAAAGCTGTACAGAGAAATGGAACAGAATGAAGATGTTAACAAACTCACACGACCACCATAGACTAATGTGACAAAAGTGTCAATAACACATGAGAAAAGACGTCTCTTAAACGCATAATGCTAGGAACTGTATGCGTAATGCTGGTTACCTATGTTTAAAATAAAATAAGATCCGTTCCTACAGTGTATGCAGGAAAACATACATTTCAACTAAAATTTTTAAATTGTAAAAAAGCAAAACTTCTTGACACTGGCCTCAACTGCAATGTGTCTTTTAAAAACCTCAAAATCTAAAAATCAAATGTATTACTTTAATCTAAAAATTTCTGTGTAAAAAAAATGAAAAGATACCTAAAGCTATACAATGGGAGAGACATACTTAAATACTTTTAACCATATGCTATATAAGTGGGTACTAGCCAAAATATACACACAAAGAACATAAATGAACAGAAAAATTTAAAGTCTGACTTTAAAATGAGCTAAGGACCTAAACAGGTATCTCTAAAGAGACTGCACATAAATGAAAATCAAACATATGAAATGAAAATCATTGTTGATTATTAACTGGGAATGAACGTTAAAGCCACAATGATATACAACTTTATACTTGTTAAAATGGCTATTCTCAAAGACAATGATAGTAAGCGCTAGAGTGGATGAAAAGAAAAAAGAAGTTCCTTCTTACTGTTAGTAGGATTGTAAACTGGTATGACAATTGTGTAAACAGTAGTTTCTCAACATACTGAAAATAAAATGACCTATGTTTGTTGACTCCTCTTCTGAGTATATGAAATGAAATTCCCATATTATGTGAGATTATTCATAAAAGCAAAGTTATTGATTTTATGTATAAAAAATGTAATAAAAATACCCACTGATGAAAAAATGAATAGAAAAATAGATACAGATGTATAAGCTATTAACTCAAATATAAACAGCAGAAAACCCATCATTTATGATATTATATATATAAGGATAAGATACAGTAAATGAAATAAAATACGTAAGGACAACACTGTGTGGCCTCAGTTACATGGGGAATCTTTCTCATTTAATTTTTTAGAAATTACATAATAAGATAAATGGTAATTGTCAGAGATAGTGAGTGAAAAAAATAGTCAGAGGATGCAAAAGATGGTTGAAATGAAGTGCTTAAATTCTGGGTATCTGTGGCACACAATGGAGACTAGTCAATAATTCTGTAGTATGCAGTTGAAATCTACAAAAATAAATGGTCATTTTAAACAGTCACATAAAAAAAGTGCTACTTGAACATGTAGACATGTTAACCAGATTCATTATAGTAATTATATTATACAATGTAGCCATATATTAAAGTATCATGATTTATGTCTTAAATGTACTGCCACAATTTTGATTTACACATACTTTAAGGAAGCTGACAGTGGATGTATGTCAAGACATACGTTTCATGAGTTTAAGGAGTAAAATGAGTTGGGAAAGTAGAAAACTAGGGATAAAGAAAGTATGACTTAATGGATGTATTTCAAACAGGAATACATGAGGTGCCACATTAGACAGAATGTCATTTCATTGTAAAGAAGCATATGATATGTTGGGTCAAAGAAAAGGCAACAGGTGAAGTTATCAGAAAGGTAAAATGTAAGAAGATAAACTGATAAGTACATGAAAGGATATTGAAGGAGGGCTGAGCACAAGAGCAAAAAACTAAACTTTGTTGAGCAAAAGTCTTCTTTTACCCTGCTGCAGAACAGAACTTGGATAGAAAGCAGAAATAAATAATAACTAAGCATAATTCAATGTAAGAAAGTTTAGGTAGAATAATTGGGGCTTTTTGTTCTTGTTGTTCTGTTTTTGTTTTTCACTTTGGGAAATAATGAATTGAAAGATGTGAGTTATAAGCACAAGTCCTTTCCACTCTCCAGCCAATTCTATTATTCTAAGTACAGCATCCATGGCAAATGATCATTCAGCCTTGACTTAATTATCTCAAAAAGACATAGAACTCATTATCACATAAATTAGCTAATTCTAGTTTGGACTGTTCAAATCAAAAGTAAGTTTTTTTATAACCATGACACCTTAATCCTACATCTGCCCTCTGAACTGAAGGGATTTAGGCAAATTCTTCAGCATACATCTGAAGATAAATGATATTCCAAGTCATTGCTTAGTTTTAACAAAAACATTCTGTAAGTCCTTAAATATTCTCTCACCTTAATATTTAGAAGGCAATTTTATGTTCTTTATCGCCTTCTCTGTTCACCTCACCCCAACAACAACAATAACAAAAAGAAAACATAAGGAACAAAAGAACTACAGCCAACTAAGAAACGTTAAGAAAGAGAGTAATAGTCTTTCTCAAGAAAGAGTGCCTCAATTGATTGTCCAACATCAAAAAGTACGCCCCCAAAACATACATATACATAACATTATATGGACTAAGCTGGTTGCAGCTTTGAATATAGAAATATGTATGTATACATACACACATGCATAAAATAGCCATATATGTATATATATATATATATATATATGTTACAACTGATGAAAAAAAGAACCATGCATTTGAAAAGTAGCAAAAAAGGTGTTTAAAGAAGGCAGGAGGGAGGGAAGATGATGTAATTATATTATAATCTCAAAAATGAAAGAACTATGAGGACAGAACAGGTTTTAATGGGGCTGAGAAAATGGCTCGGTGGGTAAAATGTTTGCTCAGCAGGTTTGAGTTCTAATCTCATGAACCAATTTGAAATCCTAGACGCCATGGCACATACCTGTAACTACAGTGCTGGAGATGCAGTAGAACCCCAAAGCTTGCTGTCTGGGAATCCAGTTAAATAAGCAAATTCCAGGATCAGTGAAAGAACCTGTCCCAAACAGGAAAACAACTGAGGAAAATACCCGATTTGGGTGACTAATCTTGGTTGTCAACTTGAGACACTTGCTAAAAGGAAACAAACCTCAACTGAGGAGTTACCCCCAATAGGTTTGCCTGTGTATATGTCTGGGAGGAGATGCCTTTTCTGGATTGCCAATTGGTGTGAAGCTTCAACCAACAGTGTGAAGTACTGTCACTAGGCAGAATGTAAGTCTGCAAGGAAGCCATTGGTTTCTGCTAACTTTCCTGTTCCTGTTCTGACTTTCCTTGGTAATCATCTGGAGGAGTAAACCAAATAAATTCTTTTCTCCTCGGTTTGCTTTGAGTCACAGTGTTTATCTTAACCCCAAAGACAGATCAAGCTGAAACCTCAATGTTGACCTCTAGACTCTAAATCCATAGCACACATACAAACACATAAACAAATGGCAAAAGATAATCTTCAATATTAAAATGCAGAGTATTTAAGGAAAGAATTGATGTAGGAGTCCCGAACTATGCAGTGTTTGACAAGCAGGAGACTGTTGTGGAATTCAACTGAATGAATTGGACACATTGTGTTCCACAGAAGCCCAATAGATACAAATGTCCCCACCGAAAAGAACACCTCTTCCTCTGACCTAGGAAAAGTTGTCCTTAGCTCCTGCTGTGACTTAAACTCTTGCTCATGAGACTTGTCATTCTGCATCTTGCATTGTTGTGGTCCAATTCTCAGGGTAAAATCCATATGGATCATCAGCTTCAAGGGACACAGCACAGGTGCTGCCTTGAATCCTTCTGACCCACTTTGAGACATTCACCTGAATTCCAGCCCAAGAAAAACAAGCTGGCCTTTTTGAAATAGAATATGGAGATTCCTTGTTGTTTCTCAAGATATAAACTCAAAGTTGGATATTAATTGATCTCCCAACAAAGTTTTACATCCACTGCTTATTTTTCCCCAGTCTCTAACAAAGAAAAATATATCCAGCCCATCTAGCTATGAATCCATGTAGCTTTCTACATGTTATTCTACCAATTCCCTTTCTGGCTAAACTTCTAAAAGTCCTAGTTTGTTGATTTTATTCTCATCAGTTTCTGTATTTCTCATTTCCATTCAATCCTCCTTCCCAGCTTTACCAACAGTCCATCCCTCTGCTGCTGTGCTTCCTGTCAATCTAGCTCTTGTTTACCATAAATTAGCATTTTTAGTATCTCCACTTTGATTTAAAGCACAGAATACAGTTCTGTGGACTGCATGTGAAGTGCCCACATACAGGCTTGCTGTCAAGGGTGCTGTTCACTCTGAGCTAGCGCTGAAGGAGGAACAGGCAGACAATGGCGGTTCCCACAAGTGCTTTATTAACTTCTTAGGATCAGAATGCTTCGAGGTGAAACAGAGATAGGAGCCATTGTTCTGGGTAAACTCAAGAGTGAGCTTTCACAACAGTGGAACACCAATAAGCAAAACCTGCAAGACATGTCACTGTAAGGTAAGTACAGGCTCAGTGTTGATAAGGAACCAATTCTCAGTGCCTTCAACTGCTGGTCTCAGGACCCAAGCAGAGCCAATTTCTATTTGTATTCTTAATACATTAGAAAAGTTTTGCAATAAAAGTTATATACTTACATGTATACATACTATGCATAAACATACTTTTTTATATATTGACTGGAAGGCTTATAAAATTTAATAAAAATGTTTCAATACTGAAGCTGAGTTTGAATTCCTGACAGTTTTTATGTGGCAAGCAATTTCAAAACCAGATACTATAGAAGCATCATGTATGCCATCTCCCTGCAATTTACCACTGAAGGTGTTAAAAATGGTCAAAAACTATCATTTTGCTGGACAAGCCTTTGGTGGCAAGTACCAGAACAGTTGACCAAGAGGGTGACCAAGGCATCTATTTTGACCATGATGTTTCTATTTTCTCTACATAACATATAATGGATGATGACTCTTCTGGAATTTTGTGTATGCACATCATTTTAAATATCCAGATACATTCATCTATGTAAACATAGATATATCAGTCTATTCATTTTCTACTGCTGTCATAGTCAATTAGCACAAGCTTGGAAGCCAAAATCAATATCCATTTATTTCATAGTCTGTGGTTAAGAAGCCAAACACTTTTCAGCATTAGCTAGTTAAGCCTCCTTGTAGGCTCCAGTGAGGACCTCTCCTTTCTTTATTCAGGCTGTTGGCAGAACTGAGCCCTTCACCAGTTCAGGACTAATGATTTCCTTGCACAGAGCCCCACCACCACCACCACCACTGCCCCAGCCTCCTTCCTCCATCCTCAAGGCAGGACCTACAGGTAAATTTCTTTTTATGTTCCCACTCTTTCTGTCTGTTGCTTTATTTCTGCTTCCTTTTCCACTGCATATTGTTTAGACTCAGGAAGCTCTGTTTTTAAGAGCTTATGTAATTAATTAGACCCACCCTGGTAATCTATGGTAATTTTAATATATTAAGGTACATCATTTCCTTATCTTAAAAAAATAGTTCATTCACGAAAACAAGGGATTAGCGCAACAACATTCTGAAAATCTGACTTTGACAATAAAATTTTCACTTGAGATCCTAGCATCCTAGACTTTAATTGGAGTATTTACACTGACTATAGAGAAGCATATACAGCACACTATGTTATCACTCTTGTTCTCACTGCTTATGTGTTTGTAAATCAATGCATCCTTATTTAACTGTTAGTTTGGCTTCCCATTAATGTGTTCCATCTCAGCCTCATTCAGTCCCAAAGCCATATCTGATAACAACAAAGGCAATGGCCTATGCTGAAATCTACCCAGCATTAGTGGGTCACATTAATCTGCTCCTATTCTAGTATCTACAAACTTTCCTTCACATCCTGTCTAGTGCCCACTCATGATATAGCTGATGCCTAGAATCATAATACTGTCAATCATATCACAGTGTTGGCCCACTATCAACTTCTCCTAATATATTACTGATGTTCATAAGAACTTTTCTTTGTACCCACATCAAAAAAATTTTGGAAGCAATTTTATCCTGACATCCACTTGGGAAATCCTCATAAAGCAAGACGACCTGGACAAAAGATAAAATCTATTTTCCACATGCCATTTTCTGAGTATACCCCTAGCTTAAGCAGATGGGTGCAATAACAATTATGCTGTTTAATGTCTCCTTCTATATAAATTATGGAAAAGTGCAAACCATGTGCCTATTTAGTGTACTACACTACTTGGAATCAAAATATTGTTCTGTAACATGTCCGTATTTTTTTTCTTGAGGAGCTGTTAAAAAGAAAAAAGACAGCAATGATGATCAGATTATGTCAAGTTCATCATAGCAACTACCAGTCTCTATTATTTTCTCATCATCCAATACCATTTCATGTTCTGATTTTCAAATGACCCTAATCTCTCAAATGATAGTGGGAGATCTGGACCCTTGCTCCTAATTTTATTCCTATGCTGCCCTAAAAGTCTAGATTTAATGTGGTCTTTGGATATTTTCTCCTATCAAATCTGCTCTCTGTGAATGTTTATACATTTCACCCTCTTGTTCAAAATTTGATACTAATGCCTTTCATCCAGATGATTACTCTCATCGTTCCCAAGATAAACATCTTTAATATCTGCATTTTTCTGCCACACACATTATTCATCTTATCCATCAAATGATTTTTATCATAAAATCACATACCCTGCAAAAGCATTGATAATGTTTTCTAAATGTGAAGAAATAAGAATGGCATTTATTTCATTCTTCTGGCAAGGAAGGCCCTTCTACTTTGGAATCTTGATGGGTTTCATTAATGTTCTCCATAGTCTTCTCTCTCCCTTTCATTAGTAAATGAAGCTTGACCTAGTACTGACCTCAGAGGCTGCCAATAAACGATGTCCTTACAGTTCAGAACATTGCTTCATATTGAAGGTTCTTGTTTATGGACATAAAAACAGATTGAAGCTGCAAGACCATCCTAACACTGGCCAACTTAATTTCACAAATAGTCGTATGAAACTGTTTCATTTTGTTCCTGGCAGATATTGGGTATTTTCAGGTAGGCTACTGCCAATTCAACCAAATTCTCCTATCCAGGTTTTCTGTAGGGCATGGCAGGAAAGTTACAATGAATAACACACAGTTAGGATATATACATTTTTTTTTCAATTGGAAATCACATGTGAATTTTTGTTCAGCCATTTTCTCACATGGCTGAGTTTTGTTCAACCTGCATTTTATTCATCAGAGAATGACATACTGCTCAACAGAGGAGTCTTTAGTGTCTCCCTTCTAGGTCTTTTTGTTTTATCAATGGCTGGGGACTGATCTCAGAAATTTGTATATGTGGAAAAGCACTTTGCCACAAACCTGCATCTCTCCAACTTCTAATATTTTATACTAAAACAAACTATCTTTCTTAAGTAATAATATAATTCAGACCAAATAATGATCTTATCATGAATACTGGTCCACTTTCCCATTTGAGAGCTAATATTAACACTCCATAATCAGTTATTTATTACACTTTGACTGGTTGTGGCTTTCTGCATTAACCAATATCCACTGCACAAATAAGCTTCTCTGATGGGTCTGCACATGATGAGAACTGCACTTACCTATGACACATTTACTAGTAAACTAACAGTCTGCTACTATTTGCGACATAATCAAAAATGCTATATTTTTTCTATAGTAGATCCCTCACAAGGGACCTGTGAACTGTCTAAACATGAAATATTTTCAACCCTAGTCATGTGTTTCCTCCTGTGGAGTGGATCTGAAATCCCAGTAGGATCCTGAGATACAAAATTTACCAGCTCCTATTGGACCAAGAGATAAGTAACTCCTTTCCCAGTTAATCCAGAAAGCCTAGTCCTTGGGACCTAGGCACAAGGACAAAACCTGTGCCACTCCTCCAACCATTGTTACCTCAGTTGCAGGCCAGCAGGGAAGATTCCTATAGACAGGCATCACTACTAACATCCCCTTCCAACCCTAAAATCTACAAGTCCCACTTACTACTCCAAGCTCTCGCATCACCCTGTGACTTAATGGCTACCTAAGACACAGAATCTGCCAGCTACTACTAAGTCAAAAGACAATGCCTAAGACACAGCTTCTAATGAACCAAGACATACTCCATGAGAAACAGAATCCATCAGCTCTGATTGGATCAAGGTCTTAGATAGGATCAAAGGAGGCTCCCTGAGACACAGACACTGATTGTGAAAACTAAAAGAAGAGAAAAGTAGGTATCAGTGCAAAAATATATACAGCAACATAAAGAGCAATATGGTACCACTGGAACCTGATGGTTCTACAGCATCACAATGTAGAAGAAGCTGAAAAATGACCATTAAATAACTTTATAAAGATGATAGAGGCCTTAAAAAAGAAAAGGAAAATTTCCCTTAAAGCTATTTAGAAAAAGACAACTAAAACATTAAAAAAAAGAAATCAATAAATCTCCTTAAGAGAGCCAAGAAAAAACAAGCCAACCAGTGAGGGAACAGTTCAAGACTTGAAAACTGAAATAGAAGCAGTAAAATAGACATAAACTGATGAAATAGTGGAAATGGAAAATATGAGTATAGGAACAGGAACTACAGATGCAAGAATAACCAACAGCTTGCAAAAGAAGGAAGGCAGAATCTCTAGTGTGGAAGAAAGAAAGAAAGGAAGGAAGAAAAAAAGAAAGAAGAAAGATAAAAGAAAGAGACTCTTCAGTCAAAGATAACATAGTAAAAATGGCAATCTAACCAAAAGCAATCTACAGATTCAATGCAATTTCCATCAAAATCCCAACACAATTTTTTTTTCTTAGAGCTGAACATAAAGCATTTAATACTTTACAAACAGAAGATGACAAGAAAAAATAAAGTTTTGAACACACTATTATAGTTCTTTGGTACAACATCCAAAGTATTATAATATCATTAAAATGATTTTCTATAATTTTTGTACAAAGTTCCTTGGCAAATTCTCTTGTGAAGCCTGTGCCCAGTCTAGATGATGTCAAAGTGTCCTTTTCTTTCTTTTTTTTCAAGGGTGGTAATGCAAATAAGATTGCTACACATATATTTACTATGTGTTCAGCTTTCCCTCTGAAATTTTTTTTCCCATCCCTGTATATCCTCATTCAAGGTCCCTTCCCCCTCCCAATACATCTTGACATTTCTCTTCTCTGCAACTCCCCATCCCTTCGCTGGGCAGGGAGCAGACAGTCCTATGATCCCACTGATCCAATAATGTTTGGATCAGTCACCACTCCTGGCCAAATCCAGTTTTGTCCAACCTCCCTCAAGAATGAGTCTGGTATTCCTATAGTTGGAGTGGGGTTCGAAGGATCAGTCCAGGGTGTTTCTGATCCCAAGCTGTTCGGTGGTTGTGGTTTGTCACTTGGGTATGTTTGGCTTTTTTTTTCTTGTTTGTTTGTTTAGAACCCACTAGTGAGTGAGTACATCCCCTGCTTATCTCTCTGAGATTGTGATACCTCGCTCAGGAGGATATTCTCCAACACAATTTTTTACAGACCTTAAAAGAACAATACTTAATTTTATTTGGAATAAAAGGAAAGCCAGGACTGCCAAAAAAAATTTTGCTCAACAAAAGAACCTCAGGAGATATCACTATCCCTGACTTCAAGTTATACTATAGAGCTACAGTATTAAAAACAGCCTGGTACTGGCATAAACACAGAATTGTGGATCAATGGAATCAAATTGAAGACCCAGACAAAAATACTCAGTAAAATACTGCCAAATCAAGTCCAAGAACACATCAAAAAAAAAATCATCTTTTAAGATCAAGTAGGCTTCATCCCAGAGATGCAGGGATGGTTCAACATCTATCAATGTTATCCACCATACAAACACACTGAGAGAAAAAAAAAAAAAAAAAAAAAAAAAAAAAAAAAAAAAAAAAAAAAAAAAAAAAAAAAAAAAAAAAAAAAAAAAAAAAAAAAAAAAAAAAAAAAAAAAAAAAAAAAAAAAAAAAAAAAAAAAAAAAAAAAAAAAAAAAAAAAAAAAAAAAAAAAAAAACACATGATCATCTCATTAGATGCTGAAAACTCCTTTGATGCTGAAAAACCCAACACCCTGTCCCGCCACGATAAAAGTCTCAGAGAGATCAGAAATACAAGGAACATACCTAAACACAATAAGGCAACATATAGCAAGGTAACAAACAATATCAAACTAAATGGAGAGAAATTCAAAATGATCCAACTAAAATCAGAATCAAAAAAAGGCTGTCCACTCTCTCCATACCTACTCAATATATTACTCAATGTCCTCTTTAGAGCAATAAGAAGGAGATCAAGTGGATACAAATTGAAATGAAAGAAAGTCAAATGTTCACTATAAGTAGATGATATAATAGTATAAGTAAGTGACCCCCAACATTCTACCAGGGAATTCTACAGCTGATAAACATCTTCAGCAATATGGCAGAATAGAAGATTAACTCAAAAAAATTAATAGCCCTTTATGCATAAATCATAAAATAGTTGAATAATCATGAAAATATCACCCAATAGACACAGATAACTTAAAATATCTTGAGGTAACTCTAACCAAACAACTGAAATAAATTGAAGAAGATATCAGAAAATGGTAAGATCTCCCATGCTCTTGGATATGTAGAATTAACATAGTAAAAATGGCAATCTTACCAAAAGCAATCTACAGATTTGATGTAATCCCCATAAAAATCTCAAGACAATTCTCCACAAACCTCAAAAAAATAATATTCCATGTGGATAAACAAACCCAGGAATGCTAAAATTACCCTGTTTAAAAAAGAACTTCTGGAGGTATTACCATACCTGACTTCAAACTGTACTATAGAGCCAAAAAAATAAAAACAGTTTTGTATTGGCATAAAAACAGACATGTGGATCAAGAGGAATTTAACTGAAGATCATGACATTAATCCACACACCTATGAGTACCTTATTTTTGACTATACACACACACACACAAACACACACACACACACACAATGGGAAAAAGAAACCGTCCTCAAAGATTGGTTCTGACATAACTAGATGGTGGCATGTAGAAGAATGCAAATAGATCCATATCTATCACCCTGCATAAATCTCATGTCCTCGTGGATCAAACACATCTCAACACAAATACAATTATGCTGGACCTGATAGAAGAAAAAGTGGAAAATAGCCTTGAAAGTACTGGCACAGAAGACCACTTCATAAATATACCAGTAACACAGACACTGTAGCAACAGTTAATAAATAGTACCTACTGAAACTGAGAAGCTTCAGTAAGGCAAAGAACATGATCAGTAAGACAAAAAAACGGCAGCCTACGGAATGCAAAAAACCTTCACCAACCCTATATCCTCATCAATCTGATAGAGGGTTGATTTCTGAAATACATAAAGAACTCAAGAAACTAGACCATCAAAATACCAAATAATCCAATTTTTAAAATGAAGTATAGATCTAAACAAGAATTTCAAACGGCTGAAAGACTTAAAGAATTGCTCAGCATCCTTAGTCATCAAGGAAATGCAAATCAAAACAACTCTAAGATATTAATCTTACACTTGTTAGAATGGCTAATTTCCTATAGTTGGAGTGGGGTTCGAAGGGTCAGTCCAGGGTGTTTCTGATCCCAAGATATTCAGTGGTTGTGGTTTGCTGCTTGGGCATGTTTGGTTTTTTTTCTTGTTTGTTTGTTTAGAGACCACTAGTGAGTGAGTACATCCCCTGCTTATCTCTCTGAGTTTGTGATACCTCGCTGAGGGGATGGGGAGTTGCAGAGAAGAAAAATGTCCAGATTTGGTGGGAGGGGGAAGGGACCTTGAATAAAGATATACAGGGATGGAAAAAAAAATTCAGAGGGAAAGCTGAACACAAAGTAAATGTGTAGCAATCTTATTTGCATTACCACCCTTGATAAGCCATGCTTATGATTCTTACCCTCTTTATAGTTATTGTTAACTTTTCTGCATTTTAAATTCATTTTACTGTTTTTTTTTGATAAATACAAAATAAAGAAGAAAAAAAAAAAGAATGGCTAATTTCAAAAATACTGAAGAAAGCCTATGCCTAAGAGGATGTTCAGTAAGGAGAAAACGCTTTCATTGCTGGTGGGAGTGTAAACTTTTACAACCACTTACAAAATCAGCATATGGCAGATTCTAAAAAAAATAATGATAATCAATCTAGCCACAAGCCATGAACACCACTTTTGGGCATATACCCAAAGAATGTACATCCATATTTCAAGGATATCTGATCACCTATGTTCACAGTCTCATTATTCATAATAGCCATAACTTGGAAACAACCTAGATGCCTCTCAACCAAAAATGGTTTGTTTTTTTTTTTAAAAAAAAAAAAAAAATCAGGTACTTTTACACAATGGAGTATTAAAATGACATCTTGAAATCCGAAGGCAAATGGATGGAACTAGAAAAAAACTTCCTGAGTGAGATAACCCAGACTCAGAAAAACAAACAGGGTATATACTCACTCCTAAGTGGATATTAGATGTAAGAAAAGGACATCCAGGCTACACTCCACAACCCTAAAGAAGCTAGGCAACAAGGAGGACCCTAAGTGAGATATTCATGGGTCCCCTTGAAAAGGGGAAATAGTTAAAATATTCTGAGTAAATTGGTAGCATTGGAGGGGTGTCAGGGGACGTGGAAAGAGAACACAAGGGAAATATGGGTGAGTTTAGGTAGGAACATAGAGGGAGAGCAAAGAAAGTGATATCTCGATAGAGGGAGCCATTTGGAGTTAATGAGAAACCTGGTGCTAGGGAACTTCCCAGGAAATCACAAAGATGGCCTCAGCTTAGACTCCAAACAATAGTGGAGAGGGTTTCTGTGCTGGCCTTCCCCTGTAATCAAATTAATGACCACCCTGATTGTCATCATAGAACCTTCATCCCGCAACTGATGGAAGCAGATGCAGAGATCCACAGCTAAGCCATGGACTGAGCTCCTAGTCTAGCAGCCAAAGAGGAAAGAGAGATTATATGAGAAAAGTGGTCAAGTTCATGATGGAGAACCCACAGGGACAGGTGACTGGAGCAACTGGGAGCTCAGTGACTCAGGACTGAGAGCTGAGAAACCTGCATGGGACCAAACTAGTCCCTCTGAATGCAGATGACAGTTGTGTGGCTTCAGCAGTTTGTGAGGCATCTGGCAGTAGAACCAAGATTTAATTTATCCTTAGTGCATGAACTAGGAATAATTTTGGAGCCAATTACTTAGAGAGAGATTCCTTGTTCAACCTTGATGGGGGGGGGGGCTTGTTCTTGCCTCAACTTGATGTGCCAGATTTTGTTGACTCCCCATGGGAGTCCTTACCCTCACTGAAAAGTCAAGGCAGGGAGGGAACGCTGGGAGGTGAGTGGGAGGAGGAGAAGGAGGGGAAACTGTGGTTGTTAGGTTAAAAAAAAAAAACTTTTAAATTAAAAAGAAAAAATTAAAGGACTCAAACAAAGAAGTGCCTGCTGGAAGTCTGCAACTGGTACATCAATAAACAAAGGCCCTGAAAGTTAATAATATACAGGAATGAGGCAAGAGCTTGCAAGCACAGAAACTGCTTCAATGAGAGCGAATCACCAGGGTTGCACACCTTACCGTTACCATGGTCAATATCGGACTGCATAGTTCTTTGTTGGAGATCCCTGTTTTTTTGCCATGTAAGACGCAATATAACATTTCTGATAAAAAAAAAATTCAACATAACCATTTATACACAAATTGGGTAGTTTAAGATAATATAAATATATTTTCTTACAGATTTTGAGACTAGAAGTTCAAAGTGAGGGTGTCAGCGTGCTTCTTCTCTCTGAAGTCCTTTCAGCTCCCCAGGGGTCTTGATATGTTAGCCTTCTTTGGTCTGCTACAGCAGAAGAACTTCAATTATGCTCCTGTCTTCATCCCTGTGTATATTTTTACCCAGTTTTTCTCTTCTTATAATAGTGTCAGTCAGTGGAAGAGAGCCCACCCTTCATCTTAAATTATGTCTACAAAGACTGTTTCCAAAATAGGATCACATTCATAGGCTTGTACAGTGACTTAGTTAGGATTTCTATTGTTTGGACGAAACATCATGACCAAAATGCAAGTTGGAGGGAAAGGGTTGACTGAGCTTACACTTCCATATTGCTATTCATCATGGAAGGAAGTCAAACAGGGCAGGAGCCTGGAGGCAGGAACTAAAGCCATGGAAGGTTACTACATACTGGTTTGTTTCCCACGGCTTGCTCAGCCTGCTTTAAAAAAAAATATATATTAAATTTCACTTTAAGATTTTATCACGTATCTACCACTGCTCCCCCTCTCTTCCCTCCTCCTAGTCCCTTCCAGTCCTTCCTCAGCCTCCCTCCAGCCCAATTCCCATCAATTCCCCAAAAAGGGCAAGGAGTCCCAAGGTGGGTCAGTTCAGTCTGACATATCCAGTTGAGGTAGATCCGAGTCCCTCATCCCATTACTATGGCTGGGTTAGGTGTTCCTTTGTAGGGAATGGGCTCCGAGATTTCAGTTCATGCATCAGTAACTGAGTCTGATCCGACTGCAAGCTCAGCTGGCTTTCCTAAAGAACCCAGGACCACTAGCCCAGAGATAGAACTACCCACAAAAGCATGGGCCTTCACTATGAATAATTAATTAAGAAACTGCCTTACAGCTGGGTCCTATGAAGGCAGTTTCTCAATTATGTTTTCTTCCTTTCATATAACTCTATTTTATAACTCATAGAAGTCTAGCCAGCAGAGTTAATCCCTTGTAAACTTCACACACAAGCACATCACTATTAAGCCACACCTTTCATTTCTTATTCATCCCCAAGATCTCACATTTAAAGCACAAATAAGTTTCAAAGTTCCACAGTCTTTACAAACTCAAACACATTAGAATTTCAATCTCTTTAAAATAGTCAACCTCTCTAAAAATCCAAAATCTCTTTTCAAAGTCTTTTAACTGTGAGTTCCTATAAAACTCAAAATTAAATTAAATGTCTTCTTCAAGTAGAAAGAACCAGGGCACAGTCACATTCTGAACCAAGCAAATACAAGTGTAAATAACTCAGTGTCCAATTATCTGGGATTCACTCAAGATCTATACTCCTCCAAAAGGGGTTGGGTCAGTTCTCTACCTCTACCCTCTGCTACACACAGAGATTGTCCCCTCAGGCTCTGGCTGGCTCCACTCCATTGCTGCTGCTATTCTTTGTGGTCATCCCATGGAACTTATATCTTCAAAATGCTAAGGTCTTCTGATGCAACTGGGCTGCACTTTCACCAACAGCCTCTCATAGGCTCTCTTCATGGTATCAAGTTTCAACTTCTGTGAATTGGCCCCTTCTGTGCACTGGACCTTCAACTGCAGCTGAAGATACACTTTCTTGAACAGACTCTCACAGTAGCAAGCTTCAGCTGTTCTCCATGGCTCCTTCATAACTTAAAAACCAGTACCACTTAGGCAATTCTTACATATTACCATGTCTAGCTGTCAGCATGAGTTACAACCTTGGCTACCTCTAGAACACAGCTTATTCTCAGGAAACATTTCCCCAAATAATTCACCTCAACAAGACTGGTTTCTTAATCACCACTAGTTCCTCAGTTTCAGCTAACTACCATCAAGTATCCCAGCAATGCAAAGGATTCATATTAGTATCTTGTTAACTGCAACAGATTCATAAGCTGGCCAGAACTACAAATTTTTCACACACAAAACCTAGTAAGCCTGCATTTCTCTAAAACTTCATAAGCCAGGCCTCAGTATTCTACATTGCTCTCAACACTCTTAAATTCCACTGTAACCTCAACACTCTATGGCTTTTATAGCCCAAAGTACAAAAGTTGTCCCACAATCGTCTCTAAAATATGGTCAGACCTATTACAGCAATACCCTACTATCCTGGCACCAACTTGTCTAAGGTTGCTATTGCTATAATAAAAGACCATGATTAAAAAGCAAGTTGGAAGTAAAGGGTTGACTCAGCTTACACTTCCATATTGCTATTCATCATTAAAGGAAGACAGTACAGAATTCAAACAGGGCAGGATCCTGGAAGCAGGAACTGATGCAGAGGCCATGGAAGGGTAATGCTTACTGACTAGTTTACCATGGCTTGCTCAGCCTGCTTTCTTACAGAACCAAGGACCACCTTCCAAGGGATAAAATCACCTACAATAGGCTGAGTCTTCCCCAGTCAATGACTAAAAAAACAAAACAAAACAAAAATGGCCTTACAGTTGGATCATATGGAAGCTTTTCCTCAATCAAACTTTTCTTTCTTTTAGATAACTCTAGTTTGTGTGTCTCATTGCCATAAAACTAGTCAGCATAAATAGACTTAATATTTGGTGGATACTAGCCAACCTAACTGTCTGGCTTCTGCCTATGACATCATCCCATCACCTCGAAGGATGACAATCAAAACTGTCTTCAGACATTGTCAAACATCCTTTCAAGGACAAAAGAAAAAAAATCACCTGTGATTGGGAATCACTATTCCACAGAGATCAAACATTGGGAGTTGTTATCAAGGCTCCATATCTAGCAAAGATACTAGTTTACCTTCAGTTGTAAAGGTTGGAGGTAAAAGAATAGGAGGTGTGGTTCTGCCTGTTCTTCACAGTTGCTCTTCCCTCTCCATTCTTTACCCTCTAATTATAGACATCTCCTGTGTCTCTTTTTGTGTATGTGTATAGGCAGATGTTTATGTGTACATATATACATGTTTGTGAAAAGGTCAGAGGTCTACCTCAGACCTCAAGAACACCACCTTTGAGAAAGTATCCTGCCAAGGGCTGGTAATTCGGCCCCAAAGATTTCCAGTCTTTGGCTACTCAGTGCCAGGATTACAAATGTTTGCCACAACTTCCTGGATCATGTCTGCAAGGCAAGCACTTCCTTGACAGAACCATCCTTCCAACACCTCTTTTCCATTTTTTATTCTTTTATTTGACCTTCAGCCTTCCGTTTTCTCCACGTTCCTTTGCCTCCCTCATCTGCCAATGCCTCCAATTTCCTTCTTTAGAAAGATGTCATAGCAACAGTAGAGCACTGTAACATCATCATAGTACCAGCAGAAAAATTTCCATGGAATACATCAGCTTCAAATGATAGATGAAAGATAGTTAAGGTAAGCTGGGAAAGATGGAGGCGAAATAGAGTATTCTCTTCCTTGTCATCTTGTGAAGAATAGCTTTTACCCAGTTCTTTATTTCTTAAGAGTTTATTAAATTCATTCAGTGAGGGGGGAAAAGAAATGTAAAAGGAATTATGAACTCTTGAGGAAAATTACTTTTTTTAAGGTTAAGCAGCATGACAATGATAGCTGATAGAGCAAATTAAATTCTAACTGCACCAGTGGTTTGATAGATATCATTTTGCTAAGTGTTACTGAGAAAATGCCTTCCTGGGAATATGATGCTCATGTTTGGAATGAACACTTTCAGTTGTAGCATTCAATTCAATTAGGTAAAATTCATTAATACTAAGAGGATAAAGGTCAGATGGAAAACTACTGTGTGTTCAACAGGTTCAGAGAATTTTTGTAGAAAATATACAAAACCTTTAGGAAAACACAGGTTCATTCCAACAAGAGCCAAAGAGGAGAAAAATATTCTATCTTTGCATTAGTGAGCAGCTACAGTTGTGGTTAGAATTAGTTAATTTTGTGTGGTGTTTGAAAAGTATGCATAAAATATGCTTTGTCTCTGTCAGTCTACAATAGCTTAATAGGGCTTAATCCACAATAGAAAAGTACCTTCATTCCCCAACATTTGATTCTGTTCTCAGGACAGTAAGATGCTCAGGATGATGTCAAAGCTTGCAATCAAAATGTTGAACAGTACAGGCAACCACCAATGGGGACTTTTCAGTAACCATTCAGTTATCATTCTAAAAATTAGTAAAATGAGAACTGTGAAGCAGTCTTCATAAAATATTTATAGTCCATTTGGTATGCCACTTCACTTAAGGCATCTATGCAGAGCTTCCTAAAAGAGTTTCAAAATATTACTTTGCCTACATGCAAGCAAGTCTGGCTCATTAGTGATCAATTACCAGCCTGGTCAGTCCTAATAAGTCATTAATGTATACCTTGTACTGTCAAATCTAGTAATTGGGTACCACACATCCAATAAGCCATAAGGTACTATTATTAATAAAGCCCTCAAAGCTCCACCAGGATCCATATTGTGTAAACGAGGCACCAAATTAGGTCATTTTTCACTGCCTTAAATTTGGTCTATGATAGATCAGCTCAAAGCAGCAGCACTGGAACCCAAAGGCAGAGTCTTTCTGTAAAGCATACCATTAGTATTAATTCCTGAAGCTTCCAATAGAGGCACTGTTTAAAAACACTTCTGGTGGGCTGTTCAGGTAAAATGAACTTAAGCATGACCATTTAGGGTCGTTTCCAATTCCCCCTTTTACACATACAAAAATATCAGGTTAGAAATGTTGCTAGATCTAGGTAGTAGCAAATGAGATCACATCTTGTTTGGAATAAGTACTTTTTAAAAAAGGGAGTTATCCATGTCCAGAGAATAGAAAGAAAGAGTTGAAGAGAGAAATTCAAAAGGTAAGACTAGTGAGAAAAGATCCAAGGAGTCTAGGTGATGAAGAAATTAATTTCCTCAACCTGCTAAGACCTGACCCAGGGCATCATCCAGGACTTTTTTTTCTAATCTAAAATAATATTCATCCACTTATTGAACACAGATCAGTCTACTACCAATTCTTCCATTTAGCATATTTTGATGGATCAACCAATCATGTCACATGCCAGGCATTTGAATAGAAAGACTGCCTTGATAGATGTCTCCACATCTACCTATTTTATTAATGATCAGTAGTCACTCTAACTGCTCTTTATGGGCACCTCCTGGCCACCCTTAAACCTAATTATCAACCTAAATGACACTCCTAGAGGACTCTGATCTACCTGCTTTCTCAGAGTTATGACAAGTACCACAGCTCTCTGTACTTCTTTGCATCACTGCTCTGGTTTAAACAATTATTATCAAGTTTCCTTGCTTTCGCAGTCATTCCCTCACTGTTTCCCATTTTATTCCTTGAATTCTACATGGTATCTGAAACCCACTAAGTGCATAATCACTGCTGATTAACTCAATGTTGAAGCCAAAATGCAGAAGGCAATCACAACCAATGGGATGGCTTATGGGCAGGAGAACAGCAGCAGTCTTCAAGGAGAAGAGAGTCAAGGCTTCCATCTCAGCTATGCATAGCAGTCATCCATAAAGATCCCTTGCACCTACCTTCTTCTACTCTACTTCAGTATCCACTGCTCTCTGTTCCTGACTGTATAGACAATGTGACCAACTGCTTCAAAGGACTACAGCCATGACTTCCCCACCGTGGTGAACTATACCCTCAAACTCTGAGCCAGAATAAGCCCTTTCATCAGTTGCTTTGCCTGAGTATTTTATCACAGCAACAGAAAAGCAGCAAAGCAGGGGGGAAAAAGAAAAGTCTATGGAAAGAGCCTGAGACAGACCTTTGTGCCTTTTGTGTTCACTTCTTCTTCTCAGAGCCAAAAACACAACCTGAGGGAAAGGTGTTCTAAAATAGGTTTAATTTGCATTTCTGGTGAATAAACATACTTCCAAATAATTATTGGCCATTTGTATTTATTTTTATGGAAATTGACTGCTTAGTTTACTAGCCTGATTTCTTGCTTGGGCTTTTTTATGAGTGGTACAGTTTAATTCTGTGGCTCCTTTTTATATTCTAGATATTAAGCCCCTGTATGATACATAATTGGCAAAGTTTGGTTTTTTTTCCAGGTTTGTATGAATCTCTTTACTCTTATCGTTGTTTTATTTCCTCTGCAGAAGCTTTATTATTTCATGTGATGGTATTTGTCACTTGGTGGGATTGTTTTCCATGTTAACACTATTTTAAAAAGAAGAATGCAAAGGAATTCCAAACATTAAAGTTTTATGTCCTGTGTCATAGAACTAGCAGGTGACAGGCCTGTGAGTCAACTCAGGTTCAGCTCTTAGGTGTCTCATGCTAATACCTGAATTAGTGTGTTTTCTAAAAGATCTACAGGTATGAATCCAGAGCCACCTACCATGGCTATGCAGCCCTGGACAGTTCTAGAAGGATCCACTGAGGGATCTGTCTTTAGGTTAAGCAACCTGCCAGCACTGTTCATACTTGCAGGATAAAACCTGCAATGCCAATCTCTCAGCTGTCTCCTTGGTGGAAAACTTCAATACTCACCTCCAGCAGGAAGGTTTGGAAATGAGAGCTGCTGCCATTGTCCCATCATACCAATTCCAATGATCATTCAATGTGACAATAACAACTATTCAAAGGCCTATGGTATAATTCTGCCTTTTGCTTCAGTGGCCCGATGGCCATGTCCCTGCCCCATGTGATAACCATCAATACACATTTTCAATAGACTGCATTCAACTCTGATGGTCCTCTCGTTAATTTACACAGAGCCAAACTGACCTTTCCAAATGTATCCCACAGCAGAGTGGGAATGAAGGAAATTTACTGCTGGGAACCAAAAATATGCTACCTTGTGAAATATGGGTTTTTTCATGGCTTGACTTGAACTTCATATCAGAAACTGTGGAGCGGCTCAATGATTATTCACCATTTGAGGAAGGGAAAAGGCAGTTCAGAGGCCTTTGGGGGCCATATTTCATAGCCCTATCAACTGCTCACATCGGTGATTAAAAGCCCTGCAACCAGCAGCAACTGCAGGGCCTGATGGTCACATTCTAGAGAAAGAGATGAATTTCTCTGAGAGGAGAAATCTAAGAACCTGCAGGCACAAGGGTTTCCCTTGTGAGATTATTTGAAAAGACAATTTCTAAGCCTCCCTACTCTTCTTCTAATCTATTCTTTATACAAAAATCCAAGGAATCTTTAATCTATGCTTTTCAGATGTATGTTGGCCCATTCCACAGGGAGTCATCTACCTTCTAAAATGAACAAAGAATAATTTCCAAGAAGACTAGGGCTCAGAGTGACGAGAGGAAGCACACACAGACACACACAGACACACACACACACAGACACACACACACACAGACACACACACACACAGAGACACACACACACACACACACACACACGCACACACACACAGTATGTTACAAGTAGGAAGCAGCCAAGAACAAAGCTGGGAGAAAATGATCACAACATCATCCAGTTTCTTTTAAGGAGTCTTCTGTTTTCCTTCCATTGTTCAGATAAAATCAAAACAATTGCAACAAAGGATTCCACTGATACAGAGCATGAAGATCAGTAGCTCTCCCGTTTCATAAATTGCCTATCCAGAAATATGGAGTAGATGTAAAATTGTCCAGTATACAAAAACAGTTATTAAGACACACTTTAATCTCTGACCTCACATCTTGTTCTAATGCAGCAAAGACAATGTGTCTAGTATTACAAAAGCCTGATGGGAATCCAGCAAGATGATGAAATTTAAGATTGTATGTAGCTTGTTATCAACCTGAAATGGGCTCTAACCTTTAAATTCCCAAATGTTTTACCCACAGAAGATTCTAAAAGTGTTCTGATAATTTTGGACAGTGTTTGTTCCTTCCCATCCTAAAGAAGTCTTTAAACCAGAAAAACATGATTTGATAAAGATTGCGCAAAATGTGCCTTTATTCCAGACAATTTATATATTTGTTATTTGAGTATCATAACAAACATGAAAATGAGGACATTAGAGCTGAGAGAAGTCATACCTTTCCGAAGTTCACATCTTAACTGTTCTGACATTCTGTCTTATATACATACCTGAAACCTCTACAATGTTTACCAAACACACCTGATACCCAGAAGACCTGTCTATAATTCTTAGATGAAAGGATAGACATATGGGAGAAGCTAATTATTCTAAAAGAATAGATGCAAAACTCACCAACACCACTACTGTCTCATCAGCTCCTCTTAAATTCATTTCACAATCAATTATTTGAGCTGTATTTTTTTAATCTCCAAATGTAGCAAAGCAGGAGGCAATGGCCATAGACTTCCACAGCATGCAATATCCTTTAGAAAAGCTAAACACAAACACAAGTCCAGAAACGTAACTGAGTTCATACACAACTACACATGGTATGTAGAGAAATCACCAGAGAATGACAGCCAGCCATTCCCTACATGTTTGCTCTTGAAAAGCTGAGACAAGATTGAAAGCACAGCAGAGAAGCACTGCTCAGACTGAGAAAGGATGCTAGAAGACAAGGCAGGAGACAGACAGTGGGAGTAAATGGAGACAATCTGAGGTCAGCAGCCTTCATTACCTAAGAAAGCATGGAGGAGGAGGAGAGGAGTCACCCACTGCCCTTTTCAAACTAGCATTCCAATATGTAATTATTCATTTCAACACCCTTGTTCATGAAAACATTCATGTAAGTTAAATAATAACTTATTCATATTGGAAGGAATTGGCCTGAGAAATTCTTTGGTGGACAAAATTCTAAAGTGAAAACTCTTTTTAAACTACTATTAATTAGATTCTTTCCTGTTTCAAGCAATAACTCTTAAGTAAAGGGGAAGGACAAAGAACATTTCTGACCATCATTGCATTAGGTTGCATGGTTCTCCTGAGTTAGAGGACTTGATTTGTCCATGATTCAGAATCAGAACTTGAGCTTAAGAGGATTACCTCCATGTCTTCAAAACCAGAGAATGACATAAGGAAAAGTTACAGATTAATAAGTCCAACAACCTTCCAAGAAAAAAGAAATTGGAACCCTTTCTAAGCTACCTAAGAACTTCTGCTTGTAGAAATAAATACATTTATGTGCCCATTAAGCACAACTTAAAACTATTTCTCAAATGTAATAATAATAAAAGAGAAGTCCCCAGCAAAGTGAGGGAGGTGAGCCAATTGTGGATCTCAGTACCTACATCATGACATATGGATAGGTAAGTTTTCTTTTCAACTATATTTCCCAAAAGTCAGTCACCTAGAAATATCAATGATCACAGTTCAAAATTAAAGACAAAAAAATTTTCAACAAAAAACTCTTCTGCTTTGTCTAATCAAAGGACTTGCCACTCCCCCCAAAAAAGCAGCCTAATAAGATAGAAAACTAAGAAAATAACATCTGGGTCAAGCATTTCAACAACTGTAACTATTAAATTGTATTAGACTTCTACTCTGGAACAGGCCCCAGTGAGATACCCTTGCAGTCACCCATCTCAACATAGTGTTGTATTCAGAGCAAGCAATGTAAGAAAGCTACCGTGTCAATGAATACATGAAAGAATTCTAGACTCCTACTTACTACCTCAGCAGTAATAGCTCCACTGTGGTATCAACACTTTTCTTGTGTCAGAACTTCCACTATTTTCTAAGAGTAAGGAGGCCAGCCCTCACCATGAGGTCACAAGAGGCCTCCTCTTAGTCAGTGGAGTTAGTGTAGGCCCCATGTGCAGGAAAATCCCACTCTAACCAGAATGCACTGTTCTTGTTCCCTTATTAGGCCAAGTAAAAAGTAGATCAGCCTTCTATCCTCATCTTTCTTTTCCAGAAACAGTATTAGAAGAGGCTTCTTGGTTTTCTAGAACACCCATAACATGTTACTACTTATGGGGTACCTTAAATCATCAGATATTTATAAGAATTGAGCCAGAAACCTGAATGAAGAACTTTGCTCACTCTGAATCCTCAGAATAGACATCCTACCTGCTTCTTCCCTGTCTCATGCCTCTAAGCCTTATTTGGCTGATGACTACATAGCTTCATCCTTGCACCGGCCTTCACAGTCCCTTGGCAATCATTTGACTTCTTCTGCCTGTCTCTTTGTACTGTCTCTTCTATGTGTAAGGATATCAGTCATTGGATAGAGAGCTCACTCATGTCCAAGAGAATTTCATCTCACAGTCATTAAGTATGATTATAAAGATCCATTAATTTTATTGTAAGATCTCAAATGGATATGAATTTTCAAGACCCCTATCAAACCTTTTTACAAGAACTAAAACTGGACGCATTGATAAAATTCAGTCACACAACATAGCTGAAAGTGTCTAGCTTTCAATAAAATATGCAGAGAGAGAGAGAGAGAGAGAGAGAGAGAGAGAGAGAGAGAGAGAGAGAGAGAGAAGGAATCCAGGAACGGGGACCTCAGTAAAGGTTAATACTGAAAAGACAGAGAAATGCCAGAATCATATAACAAAAACTTTAAAATGTTTTAGCAGGAAGTTGGGAATATACTTCTGTAGCAGGCAGTTATGAATATACTTCTTTGTGGGTAACAGAAAAGTCCTGAGTGAGTGAAGTCATAAGTGATGTGTTTTGTTTGACATGGTGAGACCATGTCAAGGACCATAGCTTTGGATCCATAAGAAAATAACAAAACATCCCCTTCTATAGGGAGAGGCTCAGAGGGATGGACAAAAAGGTTGATAGTGTATACAGAAAATGTGTATCTTTCTCCCCCCCCCCAGGTATTTATGGCCTAAAAATATTCCCTTCCAGAGACTGCTTTTATGAAGTTAGCTAGATCCACCTCTTTGTTCTGTTATTTACAATAGCCCTTTTCTTTATTTATCTGTATGTAATAATTCATCCTTCCTGTTCCACTCTGTACAAAACTGCACTTGTCTGTTCAACTGCATGCAACAAACACCAGAGTTTCTAGAATGCTGTAGTTTCTTTGACAGAGTTACCTGACTACGTGAATCCAGCTGTCTGTGTGTTAGAATTTTCTTCATTCTCTCACTTTCCAGCCAGTTATATCCTGAGAACTGTGCTAAGCAAGGCCCATTTTAAAGCTAATGAAAATTAATAGTAAACAAAATGGAAGACATAAAGAATGGCCACATAGAAATTTTAGAAATGAGAAACAGGTGTGGAGCTGCGCTCTGATAATCCTAGCATTTGGGGATTGAAAATGAGAAGATCAGTTCTAATCACCCTGAGCTACTCAGCAAGTTCAAAGACAACCTGAGCTATAAAAAGCCCTATCTAAAAATATAAAAAGAACAAAATTATTTGGGTATTTTAAGTATCAGTAAGAAAGAAAGATGAAATATTCTGTTAACCTGGTAGAAAAATAGACCTTACCAAGTCTGAATTACAGAGAAATAGCCTGAGAAAATTCCAAATCCTCAAAGAACTATGGCATATAAATAAAAGACCTACCAATCTTGTAATTGCAGCCCCAGAATCAGAGGGAAAAATACAGAGCTGAAAAAGTAGTACAAGAGATAATCACTTCAGCTTTCTCAAATTTTCAGCCCTGGAGATGAACCTGTAGATTCAGAAAGCTGAGTAAGATCATCTTTTCCTCTCAGGATGGGTCCTTGTCCTCCTATTACCCATCAGCAATGCCACATTCACATATAGGAAGTACCAGTCAATCAACTCCCAATAATCACATGAGACTCACTATAACTATTGTCTGAGGACTAAGGCTTGAGTCTTGATCCCACATCTGTCCAAACAAACCCTGACATGTGAACAGGCTTCCCAAGTAAGACACATGAAGCTGGTATCCTCTATCCCTTCAGAGAACACAGATTATTTATGAGAGAATGAGTCATAATTTCCTATCAAACTAATAAGTAAAGTGAGCAAACTCTAAGTAAGATAAATCCAAAGTGATATACAGCAAGACTCATCAAACTCAAACTTTTAAAAGCAGAAAAAAATAATTCTGGAAAGCAATGGGAGATAAACAACCCCTCACCTATACAGAGATTACATGAATGAAACTGACTCTTTCATCAAAAACCAGAGAGGCCAGGTGACACAGTAGTTTTTGAGCTCTAAAAATAATAATCAACCCTGGAGTCTTCTATAGAGAGTGAAGGATCAAGCACTGTAATCTGTTACATCAATAGGCTCAAGAAGAAAAATCTCAAGATCACCTCAACCAAAGAATAAAGGGCATTCAGTGGAATCCAGTCCCCAGTCATGAAAATAACGCTTAAGCAAAGATGAAAGAAAGAATATATTCACCAATCAGTTTCTACCATAAAGCATAATTGTCTTGGTCTCTGAGCTACTATAACAGATACTAGAAATGAAATTTTGTAAATCTACAAGAAATGTATTATCTCACAATTCTGGGGGTCATTGTATCTAAGGTCAAGCCTCAGGCAGGTTCTAATGTCTAGCTTGACATTAAAGGTTTCTGTCTTTTGGAATGATGTCTCCATCAGAAAGGCACACTTCACCCTTACATGGCAGGAAGCAGTGGGTAAGGAGAGATAAAAAGCTCTCTGGAAAATTCTTTGGTAAACCTACAGAATCCCTTTCATGAAGGAACTCTAAATGTACCATATAAACAGTCTCCATCTCCTTTTTTGTTGTTTGAGGTTTTCGATTTTGCTTTTGTTTTGAAATAGGGTCACATTGTATAGCCCTAGCTGTCCTGGAACTCACTTTGTTGATCATACTGTCTTTAAACTTACAGATATCTGTCTGCCTCTTCAGTACTGAGATCAAAGGCATGTGGGACATCATGTCCAACTCATCTCCATTATCTTAATACTGACAATTTGGGATTGTTTGAATTGTGGAGGGAATATGAAGCTGATAGAAAGACTAAGCACTTTCCTCCTAATATTAGGAGCAAAACAGGGGTGTCTACTCTCAGTAATCATATCCAAGCTAATGCTGGGAACTCTGGCTTGTTTGACTGGCCAAGAACAATGTGAGTACTTGTCTCTCTGACCACAGTAGAGCAACATACCCATATTGTTTGTCCCAAGAACCATCCTCAGTCAGAGTCCTTGTTATGCATCCTTACACTGTTCAACAAGAAAATGTTTCCTTTAGCCCACAAAAATAGATCTCACCTCACCCCCTCTCTCCCACACTGTTCCATTCAGTGTTGCTGCTATTTTATGTCTGGGTTGCTTCTACTTCACCTATATCACAATGATCCTTATGAATCAAACATATCCCTGCTCTGCTTCCAACCACCACTTGTGCCTAGTCCCCTGAGGGAGAAAGCTACCACACTTACAGGGACTAAGCTTCCTCCTACAGAGGCTAACTGGCTCCCACCACTTCTAAGACCTTGTCCATCTCTTCTACCTCTCTATAGTTAGAACTTACCAGACATGTTCCCATCTCAGTATTTTTTCAGATACCTCTTAGCAGTTTCCACTTCCCCTATTTATGGTCCTTCAAGCCTCTTTTAGGGGCTGACCCTCAGAGAGACTTCTTTACCTGTCATTACTCAGTACACTCCTTTTTCAGTCTGTTTCCCTTCAAATCTTATGACAATTAAACCATTTATGTGTTTTCAGTAGACTGTAAACTCTGAGAGGGCAGAAGGCATCACCGTTTTAGCTCTATTGCCAGAAGAACATCTGGCATACACCCAGCCCCTGGGAACTATTCATGAAGATACTGAAGGAGTTAAAGGTTTCTACCTCAGTTCCCTCCTCCTTTCTTCCATGCACTCTTCTTTCTTAAACAATTCCCTCACCTACTGCTGACACCAGGCAGCCACAGATCCTGAAATACATGTGTCAACAGCCCAGGCACATGAACAAAATAAAACATGAGATCTGGGCTATAACTCAGTTTACAAAAAGTCTAGTAAAATTATAATAGTGGCCGCACCAAAAAATAAATGTTAGTTTGCTTCAAACCACTGAGACACATGTCTGACATTTAAAAAAAAGTAAAAAGGGAAAAAATGATTTGTTTTTCTCAGAGTTTCAGAGGTTTCTGTCCATCATGGCAGGGGCAGCATGGCATGATTAGCAAAAGAGAACCAAAACAGAAAGGAAAAACTGCCTGAGTTAGCTGGTCCTTTCTTTCCCACCCAGGGCCTCAAGTCTGCAATATGCTGCTCCCCATATCCACAATGGGACTTCCCTCATGGACTCACATGGAGACTTAACTGACCTTCTGGACAATTCTTAATTAAATGTGCTAACAATCAAGACCAGTCACCATGAGACCAGAGACACTTTGGGGATAAAAAGCTCTCAGAATTTCTAAATTAGCCATTTTGTTTATTCATCTTATACTTCATACTTTAAGAGCAGTGTTAATCGGTGTCTTCATTCCTGAGCCAAGTAGTAACCTGAACCCTATGAAAACAGTCCAGTAGGCTGCCATGTATTCACTTAAACAAATTTCCTGGTACCCTAAGACTGTCTCTACATGAAAATAGCAGATAGAAGGGTAATTTATTCTTACTTCTCGGATTCCAATGATCACTTGCAAAAATAGGAGCTCATAGCTAGCCCTTTTTACCTGTCTCTGCCTTAAGGTTTTTGCCAGTATGATACTCATTCCCAGAACTAGGAAACATCAAGTCTCTGCCCCAGGAGGGTTAGGAGGTTAGCTTTTTAGCCATCATCAAAGATCCCAATAATGAACAAAGCCTTATCTGCTCATCTATCTTGTTGTAAATCATGGATCAGACTTGGAGAGTATCCAACCAACCCAGGAATCCTGCACTGACTGAAACCCCTCTCCTTTCCATCCTGAAGCGAGAGCACTGGATAATATAAGCGTAATCACTTGCCAACTCGGACGCGACAGTTCTTATTCCAGACGAGTGCTTTGTTCCCGTCTGCCCAAGAAGTGGGGAAGATTATTCATTTAGCTCTAAATGAAATTTATTTTCTGAGCTTGTTTCAGTTGGATTGCCTCCTGCTTTATGCCCCATAATAAGTTTATATTCTGTTCTACTTGAATCAGCAAAACCCCCCAGGGGCTTCTCTTGCAAGTTACAGGGAGCGCCGATTAGCAACTGGAAATGGAAGTATGTGCAAGGCTTTCAGAAATGGAATCCAACCCCATCAAGCAAAATGTAACTCTGAGGGAAAGCAGCAGTTAGAACCTGAGCAGAAGTGATGAGCTTGGCACCTCTCTCTTGTGTGAGCTTCAGCCTTCCTAAAGACAAGGCTTCTGTCATACGCAAAAACAACAGGTGAAACAGCTTTTCAATCTTTTTCTGGGATCCTGGATTTAGACAGCCTTTCTTCCCAGACCACAAGTGGATCTCATGTTCTCTCTTCTCCCTGTGTCAAGGCACATGGAACTGTCTGGCAGGAAAACATCAATCCTAGTGAGAGATGAGCTAATGGCTGGTGGTGTGAGTTTGTCAACACAAAATCAAGAAACCAGTCTTGTAAGTTAGTGGTAGAGCACATGTCAATCATATCTGAGGGATGGGATTTGATCTTTAAGGTGGGAAAAATCAAAAACACCATCCATGTATTGGACATAGGATGAATCAGTAGTACCCCACAGGTTACAGGCACAAGAGTAGAACAGAGCTTACTTATTGTAAAAGTTCTGATCTCCCACTTAACATGGGGAGCTGCATCTTGAACATATTCTTGAATTTCCTTTCTCATACTTTCCCTTTAAGATCACCTCCAGCTTAACACCTTACTGTTGCATTATAGAAAGCAGCTACTGAGCACTGTACCACGTTCCAACTTCTTTGTGGAGCCGAAGACATCCCATTGGTGTTTTCTGTTCTGCACTTGCATCTCATTGTCACCTTGCTATCTTCAATGTAGGAATCCATGTCTTCAGACATGTGAGAAATACTCAGCCTGGGCTGTTTAGAGCTTCACCTGGACTTACGGTCCACTGTCTTTCTGAAGCTGAGACCTTCTGATTTCTTCTTCCCTGCCTTTCTTTTAGGGCTAAATTATTATGAAATGTCTTCAAATGTGGCCTTTGTTTTTCTAAATAATTCAACCATCTCTAAATAACTGGCCAATTTGTCTATTGTGGCTTTATATCTAGGGCTATATTATTTTCATTCTTAAAAGATGGCTTAGCTTTGTTTTCTATATGACTTTTGGACTTCAAAGAATTTTAGTCTATATTTATACCCTTTATTCTTTCTTCCTTCCATAGCCATTTCAAATATGCATAACTTGAAGAATCTCTCAAATTAATTTATCCTGTCAGTTTTGGAGTCCAGCATCCTTGATTGCTGTTGTGACTTATTTTTTTTTTTTTCTCATCAGGCACTATTCTCTTGGGTTCAGAATACATTTGTATTATGACCTTTTCTTCAGCACTACAATCCTAATGGTCCTTGCTATGAGGACCATGTGGCACTTTCTTTGGGGTAGAAAATTACCCCAAAATTTGTGTTCTTTTTCCAATTTGAATCATGGGATTGAGAATACTTTTTTTCTCTAAGATAGTTTGAAATCTCCCTCCTTCTGCTTTCACTAACAGAGGCCTTCCTAACCAGCTGACACTCACACCACCCTCTTCCTTGTCTTTGCTTTGCAAGAACATATTGCTCATCTCCACAGATCCCCCTGTTACCTGAGTCTCTTCTCATGTTCATACATTTCTCACATGTTGATCACTCAGAATGGTATTTGATTTTGTTTTGTTTTCCATTCTAGCACAAAGCATCCCACTTTCATTATGAGGTGAGTTAACTTTTTGAATTATGACTTTTAAAATTTTATTTTAACATGTTAGAAAAGTTGTAAAACTAGTTCAAAAACTACTACACATTTTTCACCTACAGTCCCCAAATCTCAGCATTTTGCCATTATCTGTCTATCTTTCCCTGTCTCTTATTCTCTCTCACCTCTGTGTATATGTCTCCTCTCCCCAGCCCTCTCAGTACTAAGCTGTCACCTCTTATTCCATGCTTTTTTTTCTCTTCCTATAGAAAAGACACAAAAAAATTAACTACATTCCCATGTTTAGGAACCAGGCTCTAGGGTTGAAGTGAGAAATAAGTAAAATTTACGTTCACTTCTTTAACTTTTTGTATTCATTTGGCCTTCGGTATATTAGAAAACTATTGAACAGATAAGTTAGGACTTAAAGCAAAGACATTAACAAGCTCACATAATTACAAGAGCCACATATCTATGGAATTTAGGATACTGGATGACATACTTTTCTTTAAAACACACAGCTTAGTCTATCATCTACTCCCACACACACCATGCATGCCTTGTTTGAGGACTGAATGTCCAGAACCTATCCTTCAGATCTCTGACATCAACCTCTTAAGATAGGGATCCTATACCTACACCACTAATTCTGCTCACCCCTGAGACCTACATTCCCTCTGACCCCCTCTTTAGGTAAAGACCTAGGAATACTATCACGAGGTTTACCCTCATTTTCTACTCTTCCACATCCACTTAGATCTTAGATGTGTACTGTTAATTCTTCCCTTGCCCTTCTCCAAGTAAGGACCCCAGATTCTCTCCCCTTAACCACCACAACCAACCTGGGAACTGCATGCCAGATGCCATCTTTCCTCTAGTCCCTCTCTCTAAGCAGGGTTTTGTGCTTCCAAACCTACCACCCCTATGGCCAGCCTGAGGACTGAATGTCCTGTGCCCACCTGTGCCCCCCACCAGTTAGTAATCCCAAGCTCACATTGTCAACCCCACCTAGTACCTTAGACTGTCTGAGGGCTATGAGTCCTCTTATTGCCTGTCCATCTTCCTAGGAAGTGATCAGGAACTTTACCACTCAAACCACACTGCATCTTGAAGACAAGTTCTAAATACCACCTCCAGACACCTGAGAACTGGTTGTGAAACCCTCCTAACTCTACAGAGCTCTGTTCATGGGCTTAGAAATAATCATCATCTTGAAATGAGCTGGGACCACTTCTATTATCTCATTAGAACATCAACACTCACTTACCACAAAACTGAACTATAAGCCAAATTCACCTAATGTACAACCTGACCAGTGAAAATAGGAGGAAATAAAGGTCGAAACACCTACAGAACAAAGAAAGAGTAGATGTCTATACTAAGAAACTCCAACCAAACACCACATTCCAAATGTCCTGGTCCCACTGCAAAAGCAAAACCAGGAAGACTATCAATTTTTATAAAAATTAGTGGGACCAGGTGCTGTCTGCAGAGTCCCAGTGAACTCTGTAGCAGGGGCAGATAAAGTCTGCTCGTCACCATACCCACAGCAGCTGCTGAGGGAATTTGCAAGGCTACCCACCTCGACCTCAAACTGAGTGAACAGATAACTACAGGGGTCCCTGAAGGTCAGAGTCAGACCCCGCCCAGAGGTCAGGAGGGGTCACCAGGCCGAAGCACCTATATCCCAGCCAGGGAGGGAGAGTTGAGCTCCCATAGGTTCTAATTCTGCTTCTGGGACCGGTGATGTCTGCAGAGTAAGTCATAGATAAGGTCTGCCTGTCACCATACCCACAGCTGCTGCTGAGGGATTTTGCACGGCTACCCACCTCGACCTTGAACTGAGCACACAGATAACTTCTGGGGTCTCTGAAGGGCAGATTCAGACCCTGCCCAGAAAGGTGACAGGAGGCACACAAGCCCTAGTGCCACAGCTGACCAGGAGCCATCTAATGGTGAACTACTGAAGCCATGGGCAAACGTCAGTACAAAAAATTACATAATAATACAAAGAACAACATGATAACTCCAGAAGACAGTGGCGATCTTACAAATACAAGACCTGAACTAAGCAATGAAGAGGAAACAGAAGGAAGCAACACCAAAAATTCCTTTTTGATGATCATCGAAGTTCTCAAAGAAGATATAAAAAATAGCCTTAAAGAAATAGAAGAAAATACAAAACAAAATTGGAAGAAACGAACAAATCTATGGAAGAAACATGCCAGGAACTAAAAGCTGAAATAAAAGCTGAAATAGAAGCAATAAAAAAGACACAAAATGAGGGAAAGATGGAAATAGAAAACCTGAAGAAAAACACTGGAACCACAGATACAAGCATAACAAACAGAGTTCAAGAGATGGAAGATAGAATCTCTGAAGTGGAAGACTCAGTAGCTCAAATAGATATATCAGTCAAAGAAAATAGTAAAACTAAAAAGCCATAACTCAAAATGTTCAGGAAATCTGGGACACCATGAAAAGACCTAATTTGAAAATAATAGGAATAGAAGAAGGAGAAAAATACCAGCTCAAAGGCACAGATAATGTTCTCAATAAAATCATAGAAGAAAACTTCCCTAACCTGAACAAGAAAATGCCTATAAAGATACAAGAAGCTTACAGAACACCAAATAGATATGACCACCCAAAAAAAGTCAGCACGCCACATTATAATTAAGCCACAAAACATACAGAACAAAGAAAAAATTTTAAGAGCTGCAAAAGAAAAGGGCCAACTCACATATAAAGGCATACCCATCAGAATAACGCCTAACTATTCGATGGAAACAATGAAAGCTAGAAGGGTTTGGTCAGAAGTTATACAGATGCTAAAACAGCATGGCTGCCAAACTAGAATACTATACCCTGTAAATTATCAATCACCATAGATGAAGTAAACAAGGTATTTCAGGACAAAGTCAGACTGAAAGAATATCTATCTACCAATCCAGCACTACAGAGAGTATTAGAGGGAAAACTCCAACCTAAAGACCCCAGATACACCCATGAAATCACAAACAATCAATAATTCCACAGAAGAATACCCTATAGAAAGGAAATACAAACAATTTACCACCAAAAATGGCAGGAAATATGAATCAATTGTCACTAATTTTCCTTAATATCAATGGTCTCAACTGTCCTATAAAACGGCACACACTAACAAGATGGATAAAACAACAGAAGCCAGCCTTCCGTTGCCTACAAGAAACACACTTCAATTGAAAAGACAGACACAGGCTTAGAATAAAGGGTTGGGAAAAGATTTTCCAGCCAAATGGTCCTAAGAAACAAGCAGGGGTTGCAATCCTAATATCTAACAAAGAAGACTTTAAGCTAAAAGCAATTAAAAGGGACCAAGATGGTCACTAATTATTCATCACAGGAAAAATTGGTCAAGAGGAGATTTCAATCTTAAATATTTATGCCCCTAGTATAAGGGCACCTACTTATGTAAAAGAAACACTGCTAAAGCTTGAATCCCACATCAATTCTTACACCCTAATAGTGGGAGACTTCAATAACCCACTTTCAACCCTGGATGGATCAATCAGACAGAATCTCAACAGAGAAATAAGGAGTCTAAAAGAGGTTATGATGCAAATGGATTTCATACATATCTACAGAACCTTCCACCCAAAGGCAAAGGAATATACATATTTCTCAGCTCCTCATGGAACTTTCTCCAAAATTGACCACATAATTGGTCATAAAGCAAATATCAACAGATACAAAAAATGGAAATAATCCCTTGTAACATATCAGACCACCAGGGCCTAAAGTTAGAGTTCAACAACATCAAAACCCAAAGAAAGCCTACCAACTTATGGAAACTAAACATCACTCAGCTGAACCATCTCTGGGACAAGGAAGAAATTAAGAAAAGAAATCAAAGTCTTCCTAGAATTCAATGAAAATGAATCTACAACGTATCCAAACTTGTGGGACACAATGAAAGCAGTCTTAAGAGGAAAATTCATAGCACTAGATGCCTATATGAAAAACCTAGAGAAAAAACACTAGAGACCTAACAGCTCAGCTGAAAGCCTTAGAACAAATAGAAGCGAACTCACCTAGATGGAGTAGACAGCAGGAAATAATCAAACTTAGAGCTGAAATCAATACAATTGAAACAAAAAGAACAATATAAAGAATCAACAAATCTAAGAGATGGTTCTTTGAGAAAGTTAACAAGATAGATAAGCCCTTAGCCAAACTAATCAAAACACAGAGAGTGTTCAAATCAACAAAATCAGAAACGAAAAGGGGGACATCACAACAGACCCCCAGAAAATACAGAGAATTATCAGATCATATTTTGAAAATCTGTATTCCACAAAAACGGAAAACTTAGAAGAAATGGACAGCTTTCTGGACAGGTACCATCTACCAAAATTAAATGAAGATCAGATTAATTACCTAAACAGGCCTATAACCCTTAAGGAAATTGAAGCTGTCATTAAAAACCTCCCCAAAAATAAAAGCCCTGGTCCAGATGGTTTCAGTGCTGAATTCTACCAGACATTCAAAGAAGAACTACTATCGTTACTCCTCAAACTATTTCACACAGTAGAAACTGAAGGAATATTGCCAAATTCCTTTTATGAGGCCACAATCACCCTAATACCCAAGCCACTCAAAGACACAGCAAAGAAGGAAAATTACAGACTAATTTCCCTCATGAATATTGATGCAAAAATTCTCAACAAATTTTGGCAAACCTTATACAACAATGCACAAAAGATATCATCCACCATGACCAAGTAGGCTTCATCCCAGAAATGCAGGGCTGTTTTAACATATGAAAAACTGTAAATGTTATCAATCATATAAACAAACTAAAGGAACAAAACCACATGATCATATCCTTAGATGCAGAAAAAGCCTTTGACAAAATCCAACACTCCTTTATGATTAAAGCCCTGGAGAGATCAGGAATACAGGGAGAATACCTAAATATAATAAAGGTGATTTACAAGAAGTCGATAGCCAGTATCAAACTTAATGGAGAAAAACTCAAAGCAATCCCACTAAAGTCAGGACCTACACAAGGATATCCTCTATCCCCTTATCTATTCAATATAGTTCTCGAAGTTTTAGCTAAAGCAATAAGAGAATGAAAAGAGATTATGGGGATACAAATTGGAAAAGAAGAAGTGAAGCTATCTCTATTTGCAGATGATATGATTGTATACATAAGTGACCCACAAAATTCTTCCAAGGAACTGCTACAGCTGATAAACACCTTCAGCAATGTAGCAGGATACAAGATTAACTCAAAGAAATCAGTAGCCCTTCTATACACTAAAGATAGAAGAGCTGAAAAAGAAAG